>SNQN01000303.1:56564-67093 GCA_008642245.1 Bassia scoparia
AGGCACAAACTCGACAAAGTAATTTATATTTAATTTTAAAATAAAGAAACTCATCAATAGAATTGAAATTAAATTTCCAATTAAAATTAGGGAAATTCCCAGTGGTAGGGTTGAGGTTTCGCGGATTCTCACTGATAGTGTGGTGTTTTTTTAATCCCAATGGTAATGTTGAAGTTTGTTAAAATTCTCAACCGTGATGATATTGAGGAATATTCCGTTAAATGGGTGTTAAATATTAACCATGGTTTGACTCTTAACCCCCACTTAACCTATTTCAGTCCCCCACTTTAAGCAACTCAGCACTCCCAACAGCACCGCCGACTGCCACTATCGCCACTACCACCATCGCCACCACTTCTACCATCACCACCAGCACCACCACTCATCCTTTATCATCTAACATCATCATCCTTATGCCACCATCATCCTGCCATCGATATCACAATCAAATGCAGAGTTCATTTGTCACAAAATCGTCCTATTTATCCAATTCGGTCCAAGACATTTTTTTGTTCCATTCTATTGTATTTATCACAATCAAATATGAAATTAAGTAGCCAGAATACAAAGAAAGCAAATAGTAAAGATAAATGAAACTTAACATACCTGATTTAAGAAAATTAGGGTTTGATTTGGGTGGTTTTGAGTTGAATTTCGTCAATTAGGGTTGAATTTCATCAATTAGGGATGCGTCGAATCTGCTACTGCATTAAAGCTGGTATTGCGTTGAAGCCTGCTTGCGTCGAGGCCTGCTTGCATTGGTCACTGTTGTTGCAACCGTGGCTGCAGCAGGTTGCGTGTGCGACGCTACTGCCAAGGCGACGTGAGGGTGGTGGGAGGTTTTAATTGCGTGGGTGGTGCTACAAAATTGGAGGGGTGTCGTACTGTGTGTGGGAGATGAAGTTGGTGGTGTGGGTTTCAGATCGTGGTGAAGGTTCACCTAAGAAGAGGAGGAATAATAAAACACATAATCACGCAAACGTTTATCTTTATTTCGCATTTTAGCTTTCCTTAGCCGCACTTAGCTTAGTAGCCAAGTATAGAGTAGTTTAGCGTAGCGTAGCTTATAGTAGCAGAGTTCATCCGTCAATAGACCATTAGCTATCTTTTATCAATCCCAATTGTGTAAACATGGAGGTAATCATTCTTCCTTGTAATATAGTTGTAGTATGACTCTATCCTTACTTTATAATAGATGGTTTTCGTTTCTCTTCATTTCTATTTGTCCTAAGCTTCAGTCTGATTCCACAACAAGTTTAATTCCTTTCATTTATACAATCTTACCTTCTACAAACTTAGGAGTCATTCTTACATCAGCAATGTTATCTATATAATCAGTAACTAGAGGGGCAGCCCCCTACCGAACCAAAGATAATATTGGGCAGTTGACTTGTGGGTGAAGTGCAAAATCACCTCAACCGGACTATATTAAAATTTTCAAGATAGGAAATGTAATTTTGTTAAATGAACTAGTGATTATCTATACCTAAATGTTCTACCTACGGGTGTTAACAAGCCGAGCCGAGCTTTGGATACTTTGAGCTCCGCTCGTTACGAATATCCTCGAGCTCGACCTATTCCGAGTAGAGATGATGGCAATGGGTATTGGACCCGCCCCGGATTTGTGGATCCATATCCGTTATTGCAGATATGGATCTTAAAATTTTGGACCTGTCGGATCCAAGTCGGATACGAATCCTGGGTAGGAAAATTGGATCTGGATCCGGGTATGGTAACTGGATCCAGATCCAGATCCGTTTACTCGTTTTTTATTTTTCAATGATGATTTTTTTTACTAATAATTTTGTTGCTAAATAGAAGAGTTTAATCAAGGAACCTAATTACCCATCTTCTTCTACTGCTTAATAAAAATAAGGGATTTTCTACGGTGTACCCCTGTGAAATTGCGTTTTCCATGAAATACCCCTATTTTTTTCCTTCTATATTATTTACCCCTCAATTTCGAAAATCTTACACATTATAACCTTAATGATTTAATTTAACAAAACTAAGGTTAAACTAAGGTTAATTTTCATTTTTTAAATAAAATAAAAACAAAAAAAAACATAACCACCCCTCCCCCACTCCACAACCCCCCAGCCACCACGCTGCCAGCCAGCCACCCACACTGCCAGCCACCACTCACACGCCACCGGACCCCAATCAAACCCCAATAACCACCCCAACAACCACCCTAATTCGCAAACCCCAACTCGCACCTTAATAACTGCCCCAGCTCGCACCACCTAAAGCCCATTCTCGCAAAAACCCCTAAATCAATTCAAAAATTAACTTAGGGTTTTGATTTGTTTATAATTTAATTGCAAAACCCCTAAATCAATTGTGTTTTTCATTTGATTTTGGTTCGAAAATTTGAAACCCTAAGATTGGGTTTTTTCGTTTGATTTTGGGGGTTTATGGTTTAGGTTTCGATTTATGGTTTGGGTTTGCGATTGCGGTTCGTGCAATTGTGGTTGTTGGGTGCGATACTGCGTTGGTGGGTGGGTGGTTCGATTGGAGGTCGTGGTTGTTGGGTTAGTGTCGAAGGTTGTGGCCTGGGTTGGTGTTGAAGGGGTGGGTTTTAATTTTTGGGTTAGTGTCGAAGGGGGTGTTGGCGAGTAAGCGAGTGGTTAAGATGGGGTTAAGTGGTTAGCGAAGGTGGTGTGAGGAATGGTGCGGTGCTGAGGATGGTGGGAGGATTGGTGTGGTGGTGAGGGGTTATACGGTGGGGATGACAGTGGTGGTGGGTGGGTTTTGTATTTTTTAATTTTTTTTTAATTTTTTGTTTTTTTTATTTTTTTAAAAACTAAATTTAACCATACATGGTTAACCAAGGCTATAATGCGTAAGGTTTTCAAAATTGAGGGGTATAATATAGAAGGAAAAAAAAAAGGGTATTTCATGGAAAATGCAATTTCACAGGGGTACACCGTACACCGTAGAAAATCCCTAAAAATAAATTAGGCAAGAAAGCGTTAATTCTTTATATAATAATGTTGTTATTTTCTTTCACTTTTATTTTAAAGCGTGACATGCGAGGTAATATGTTATATTATCGATAATTATATTCAAATTCAAGTTAATTAGTTCATTCTATGATTTAATTTGATGAACTATCATATATTCTTTTGGTTACATACTTAAAATATTAATTATTTTGGCAAATTAGGCAAAATGATGCAAAATATAATAGGATCTTTTTTGGACCCGTTTTAGATTCTGTATCCATAGGATCCATCGGATATGGATATAGATCCTTCAAAAAAATATCCGACGAATATGGATCCTCCTCTCGAAAACAGATCTGGATTTGGATCCAGTAGGATCCCATCTAGATCCTACCCGCTGCCATCACTAATTTCGAGTCTTAAAAATTAAGTTCAAAATACCTTAATGGTATATTGGAGTTCAAAAATTATAGCAATATAATGACTTCTAGAACATATAATAGTTAATAGTTATGAATTTTAAAAAATTAGGCAAAATGATGCAAAATATAATAGGATCTTTTTTGGACCCGTTTTAGATCCGTATCCGTAGGATCCATCGGATATGGATATAGATCCTTCAAAAAAATATCCGATGGATATGGATTCTCCTCTCGAAAACAGATATGGATTTGGATCYAGTAGGATCCCATCCAGATCCTACCCRCTGYCATCACTAATTCYGASTCTTAAAAATTAAGTTCAAAATACCTTAAAGGTATATTGGAGTTCAAAAATTATAGCAATATAATGACTTCTTAAAACATATAATAGTTAATAGTTATGAATTTTCTATTTTATGTTAGACATATCAATAATATAATACTTCCTCCGTTCCTTTTTGTTTGTCATGTTTCCCGAAATGAAATTTTTAAATGTTTGTCTTGTTTGAAATCTTTATTATTTTTAATTCCAACATTATCCACCTTTTCATTGTAAATTGAACCATATTTATTATTATTCTTCCATCATATTTTATCACTATCTACATTACTCTAAAAACTCACTTTCCAACACACATTTAGTACCTTTTCCCTAGAGTTGATCATCTAGAGCGCAACCCGACGGCTTGCAAGCTTGATCCGAAAAATTGCTGGCGTTGGACATGATTTTTCGACCCGAATTCGAGCTGAGCTCAGCCCGATTTTTTCGTTTTTTGTTCCAGACTTTAAGAAAATCAATAACTCTCTTTTCAAGTAAAACTCTTATTAAATTAACACATTATATTAAACTACTAAAAGGGAAATAAAAGGGAACGGAGGGAATACTAATTTTCTCCCCTAATTCCAAACAAGAGAAATAAAAGGGAACAAGAGGAGTACTAATTTTATAATGATTAAACTAAATAAAAAGATAAAATAATATTTTCGAGCCTGTTCGCGAGCTTTCGAGTCGAGCATAGATGAGGATCGACTTATGAAAACTTCGAGCCGTGCTCAAGCCGACTCAGCTCATTAACTCCCCCTCTACCCATTTCAGTTTAGTTTGCATGTCAATGCACATTTTGTTTTGATCAGATCGTTAATTATACATCATCAAATATTACAACATCAAAAATTATAAATTTTTGTAGTACTTATTGAGACGAATTAAACAACCTATATTTTGACTTATATATTAGGATAAATGAAAAAAAAATCTCATTTTGTGAATAGTGTGAAGATTTTAAATGTATATACTGTAATATTTAGGAATGGAGGGAGTATACCGAGTCAAAAGAGCTTTTAGAGAATTTGCAAGAAAAGGAATATGGTTTTTCAACCTTTTACACAACAAGATGAGATGAGCATACTATAACACATTTCCTTCTCAGCCATTAATCTTTTGCCATTAAAGCTAAATATATTACAGTACATAATCAAAAGACCTAAAATAAATATAATGTCAATCCCATAGGCAGCACCTGTCTTCCAGACATCTATCTATCATACCTCTAGGAATCGGAGTGCCATCTCGAGCTCCAACATGAGAATGAGAGTCATCAATGAGCATCAGCAACAAAGCAGAAACGAGAAGATCAGAAAGCATGTGTATTCATGTGGGGGAATCATATGATCAACCRATCATATTCATTAAGGCAGCGTGAATACAAGGAATGACTTCCCATGACTGAGTCAACTACGCTCAAAACTGCAATTCTAATTAGTCGAAATTATCAATCTTGATTGCATCAATATCATCAGCCGCTTTGAAGTTCCCTATTGTGCGTGCAAAGAAGACAAATTGTTGCTCAATGGTGAACTTTATGTTTTCAGCCTGTGTACAATATTGTGAAGTAAAAATCAGAAATCCCATTGCTTCTATCATGTGCATGTTAAGATGTTAGGGATAATTATCTACCTTTCGAAAACCATGCTGTTCACCTTCATACTCCACAAGAGCAACAGGTAAACCCTTTTCCTTCAGAGCTTTGTAGATTATTCGAGCTTGATCAGGGGGCACAACCTGAAAAGTGTTCATGATATGAATCATCATATAAAAGGATACATCAGTAATAAATTTATGCACCAAAAGATAATTTCACTAACCCCCWAACTYACTCTCTTTAATCTTGGAAGTATMATTTTTGGATATAAAATTTTCTTCCATTATACTAAAAGGAAAATCATATACATATATAATAAGGRAGCAATTCCCGAGTTACCCAATAWACTTATACATAATTCCTGAGCTGCCCTTACTATTGATTAAATGTTGACAGTGTTAAGACTAAAACATGTTTGACCTCAATTAAACAACTCGATATTGACTCATTAGCTTAAAAACCCTAAATACCGCAGTTAATCTTTCTCCTCAATCCTCGACCACCAAAGCTGCCATRACTCAGCACCRCCCCACTCCCACCAATATAATAAAAAGCACAAGGCACACTAATGCAATATGAATCTTAGAGCCTAAGCACAAGCACGAGGCGTGCACTTCATCGAAATGAGGTGCATTTTTCAGTCATTAAACATTTTTTGACTCGTGTATRACTCCTCAAAATAACTCTTCAAGACACATGATAAGTCAACAAAAAATCCAAATACCATAATTTCCTATTAATATTCTACAAACACAACATATAAATCATACAAATACCATTTATCTTCATCCTATGCAACAAAGATAATATCCTTTTAATACAAAGATCTTGTTTTCTTCTTTCTTTTGTTCGTATTATTTGGTGTGGCACATAATTATACATGTAAGATAGTCCGCAGAAGTCATAGTTTCATACAAAAAACATGTTACAATGGAGAAAGATTTATGGTCTGAAAAGTTTACCACACTTTTCTCATATAWGAAATCTGTTAGCCTAACTCACAATGTCAAAAGAATCCAACACATGTACTTGAAGTAAAATGAAGATACCGGATAATGTAGGATGGTGTTTCCAATTAACAACATATTCTTTTTATTCGTGTTTACAAAAAAACTTCAGTTGTATAATGTCAGGTCTTAAAACTTGCATTAGGTTCAATTGCATTTGGACTCCATTAGTTCATATTAAATGGCATTGATATTCTGCAATGAAGAATTAATATTTCAGTTTGAAATGAACTTGAACTTGAAGCTGTTCTAATTCATTTCAAACTTCCTAAATTACACCCTTGATAATAAAAGACATTTAGCATTAGAAGAAGGCTCAGATAGACATACCTTATCCTCCAACCCCTGAAAAAGAATGATTGGACAAGAAAATTTATCAACAAAGTTAATGGGTGACCTTTCATAATAAGCTTTATCATCACCTACAATGGCAGAAGGGTTACACTATCATTATTCATTCAAATATATAAAGATAAGAAGCATTAAAATAAAACAATGGAACAGCAACCAAACTCATACTTCAACATAAAATTCAACAAATCTAATTACCAACAAGGTTGTCCATATAACRAGATTCAAATTTGTGTGTTTCAGCTCTGAGTAAATTCAAGTCTGCAACCTATTCATCAACAGAAGATGTAAGCAACAGGTTAGCAGAAATTTTGACAACCTTTTAACATGCAGTACATTTTTGTAAAACATGACATATGTGGATGTTGAACATAAGCCTAGTCAAATGCTTATGTTAAACACGTRACTATGTATGTTCAACATCACTCTTAAGTCTTAACATTCATGATGAATTTAAAAGCCTTGATTACTTCTTGGTGAGTATTGATCCAGCTATATAATATATTCAGTCATTAAGCTGCATATTTTGTGAGCATAGTTAAGCTGTTAAACATCATATTCCAATCTCTTTGGTCCAAAAATACATATTTATATGGAAAAACAATCAAAGATAGAAACCCATCAAATGAGTAAACCAGGAAAGCAAGCCARAATCTCCAAGTATATTAAGGCATCATTGAACTATTTTAGTTTTTCCACAATGAACCAATAATAAAAGCGAGAAGATCTATTCCTCAAAGAGTTAGCTGCCGGTTCAATAATTACCACTCCGTATTAGTTATTGTTACCTCCACAAGAGAAAAAGGAGACCAAAAGAAGGAAGTAGACACAACTTAATTTAGATAATTAGATCAGATAGAACCAACACACTTACACCATATAAAGAAGCCCCAGCTTTGAAAGTCTCCCTGAAAGCAAGAGCAGCTAATGTTGTATATCCACCTGCTGAACCTCCAGTTATGCAGAGACGATTACCATCTACCTTTCCACTATCCACCTGCAAAATCAATAGATGGTAGTCAATTAGAGATACATGGTGTGTGGGGAAACAATTGAATTAAATATATAAGAGAACAAGTTATGAAAATCAAATTCAACAAAATTAAAATAAAACATGCCAAAAATTTAGCACAACTGCAACAATCATCAACGTCAACAATCCCCCAGTTCTTCAACAATCGCTCCCGATATTCTCTTCCAAATCCTATAAAGACATAAGAATTGAAACCACAAAAAAATATTACTCTGTTACAAAATAGGGTCATGTAGCAATACTTAAAGGTCTTCAATACACAATTTTCAACTGGAAAGATAAAACATAATTTATAAAAGTTGCAAGAATTGGATTTCTTTAAATCAGAAATAAATCAGGAAAAGAACTATAAATGTACCTGTACTGCCACCATAGTTTACATCCACAAATGCCCAACCACGACTGGTCCAGTACTGTATRCTAAGATTAAGGATTCCACGAGTCTCTGCAGTGGGTCCTCCTAAACAATATWTTTACAATGGAAATCATTCAGTATCTTAAAKATACTGCAAAACAAGCTAGGATAAGTAATATGAATTTTATTTTTGATATCAGTCAGAAAATAATATGAAGTACAACTAAGAGGAATTATTTTTCTCGTAGTCTTTTGTTAGCTACATCTCTGCTGGTATACTCAGTCTTTTGTTGACATTTTWAGAGTATTTGGTAGATAACAGAGTACTTCCTACTTTCCCAGTCTCTATATCTAAAAAGAAACCAAAAAAAAGGCTGCACTAAACCCACCAMCATAGTATACTCCAGATTTTGAGTTTTGAATAATGTTTAAGTTATGAAAAATGGAAATGCCTATAGGTCACAATTTTCTGTTTCTGAAACATACCGGATACTGAACCTCTAGAAGAGCAAGACAGTTCAATTACAAAAGGATTTAAGATAAATTCATCAAACATCTGACTGAATATCAGAGTTKTGKGTGAAAGTCATAAAACAGCATATTTTATGGTGATGCACACACACACTGACAAGCATTCCAATCCTTCAATTTCCCAGAGAACACTGAAAACCTATTGCAGAGAAGAATAAATGGTTTCTGAAGATCTAAACATAAATACATAATCCATAATGACTCTCTCAAAGTTCCACACTCATTTTTGCGCCCTTGTCTATGAAACTACAAATGCAAAATAGCTATTTCTCAGGCAAACTCTGCTTTCTGTAGCGCGATGAGGCTGCAGAACATCTTGCATGCTTTTCTCACTCGCTGGCCTGAGTGAGAGTAATTATCGGTCGAGCCAAGACCAAAATCTACTAAGCTCAGTTTGTGTTCATTTAAGTTWTCTTGAGCTCGAGCTCGAGCTAATGTCAAGAATTGACGAGCCGGACTTGGATTGGGCCGAGCTATGACCAAGCATGGACTTAGCMTTTATCAAGCTATTTAAGAACAAGTTTTACTTATTATAATCCTTGGTTTCTTGTCTTTATTTTTCTTCTAAATATTTCTTGGTTTTGTTGGTTTTTTAAACAATGAATTTCCTAACCTTTAATTATGTAATGTGTAAAATAATTAYTTTTATGAATACATACATAATTTATAATTTTTCTATGTAAAACAATAATTGAGCAAGCTTTTCGAGCCTTAGCTCGGCTTGTTAAGATTTCGAGCCGAACTAGAATTCAAATTGAGTCATTATGATCCCGAACAGGCTAAGCTCATTATCACCACTAAGCCGGACAAAACACTAAATTCTCTCGAGCTTAAAGTTTAATAATTTATTTGATGATCCATTGTTCAGTCTAATTGCATCAATTGGTCCTAGAGAACACATTTAGAATATAAAAAAAGGAGTACCCAGAGCGCGCACGCGCACACATGCACAGAGTTTGTTTCATTTCTGTTAATCCACCTATGGTCGAATTAACCCGTTAACCTGTGTACAGTTTCATTGAATACATAGTCATTCACAATAAAAATTCCACACATACCATGACTTTTCAACAGTAGTGGAGGTTTTTCCCCAGGAACAGCTTGATATTTAGGATTAGCAGGAGGATAGAAGTATGCATAAGCATACTGTCCTGGTACTTCTGTAGGGAATTCAATRAACTCCGGTGAGGTGAAATATGACTCATATTTCGAACATTCTGGTGAAGAAGACCACATGATGCTAAAATCTACTGCTTTTAGTTTCTGATCATCCAAGGCTACCTGCTCAGTGAAGTAGRTTGCTTAAAACAAAGAAGAGAAGAATAAAAGCTAGCACCAGAAATGAATACACAGAAACCATCAGTACTCAAGTTCCCCAACCTCACTCYTAGTTTTACCACACTCCCTTCGATCCAAATTACTTGCCACATTTTCCTTACTTGGGTGGGTTTTTTTACTTGCTATATTTCTATTTTAGGATTGTAGAGTCCACTATCTTTTACAACTTTACCCTTACTTTTTGACATTTTCCACCTTTTAATTACCATCATACCCCTAACAACTCACATTTTAGCACCTATTGCAYGTGGTCCCTAGTCCCTACCCACACGTGGGATTCCTTGGTCTTTGTGTTAGTATTAACTATTAAACATCAGGGGGAGTATAAAAAATAATAATTAAGATATGTATTTTATTTTTTAAAAAAGAACCTCAAGCAATCTWCAAACTATAGCCAACAAAAAAAGAGAACTAACWGGGAAAAAATACAGCTCAAAGAACAATTACTACACCTTTGCCACTGACAGGGGATGCGAAGCAGAAGCGCCTTCAATATACAAGCAATTGAGTCCCTGTCTCTTATACAGATCTAGATGTGTATAAGAGAGAACAATTACTACACCTTTGCCACTGACAGGGGATGCGAAGCAGAAGCGCCTTCAATATACAAGCAATTGAGTCC
>SNQN01000303.1:67118-84814 GCA_008642245.1 Bassia scoparia
ATGAAAATCCTAGGGAGATATGCTCACGGAGTAAAACATTGCTTGGTTAGATGTTGGAAAATTGACTTCCATAGGAGTTTACTTCCTTCTTTTTGTTTGGTATACAGCTATTTCCAATATTATCTCTAGCTATTTACCAATTAACTATATGCAGTAGAAGGACATTAGAGAAATAATTTTTTTAATGAAGCGGTAAAAATTAAATCAAATTAGCAAGTATTATTGTAGAGAATTCTCAAAGCCCAAGGGCCACAGGTAAGATATCCACATAAAGTAGTCATTGGAATTCCCCAGGAATTGCTTTGCCCATTTGTTGTAATTGTAAGTGAATAAAAACAAACATCCCAGAGTTGTAATTGATGGGATTTTTATTGCCCATGATGAATTGTTGATAAGCCAACACAAGTGCCTAACTTGAGTCCTTTTCGTTCAAGCTCTCTTTCACGTCATCTGTTAACTATTGCACTGGTTAGGGGCTAAATGCAGACCCCCGTCACAGATCTAATGCTGTCAGCACTGGTGTCCCTACTTTATTTTTTTATTCATTCACTTTCAAGAAGTTTAATTTGGCTCAAACATAAGGAGGGCAACCTCAGAGTCTCGTGTTCGAGCGATGCATCTGTATTTTTGTGGTAAGATGGGGATAGATAATTGAAAGCTTCAATTATTGCTTGAAAGTAATGTTTATCTTGGATAGACGACATTAGGTGCACTTAACAGAAGTCTTGTAGCAGGTGGAATTTATAACCTTTATGCATTCGTTTTATGACAGAATTAGTTAAAAACAGGGTTGCTCTCTATTCACATGGAAGCCGAGTTCTTCTAAGCCTTGTGGGTTTTTTGGTCCAGTTGGTGATGAGTCATAGACAGTCATGACGATAAGAATGGTTCTTGTAGCTAACAGTGTATTTTATTTTATTAAATACTGTTTCTTGTTGTCTATTTCATTATGGATTTTTTCCTGTTAGAATCTCGGAGTTCAGCTGTTCTGCCTTTCAATAAATATACAATCTGAATATTGTCTTAAATTGGACGCCTAAGTGTCTTAAATGGAGAGACATAGGCTTTGTTCCTTTTGAATTTATTTTAGTCAGTTTAATAAATAATTTCAAGCACAGTTCAAATATATTTCTTTCAATTTTAAAGTTTAATTCATTTCAGTTCTGCTCAGCTTGGTTACACAAACTGGGCCAAAGTTGTTGTGGTTTGGTTTTCATTTCCAAAAAAAATTGACATACTTGATTAATTGTGAGTACTGATTTTACTTCTTCTGAATTGTGTTCCAGGATAAAAGGGAGATCATATATTGGAGTCCTCAATGATGCTCAGAATCGTACTTCTTCTTGACATTCCTTTCACAGATATTAGCAAACATTGTATTGATTCCATATCCACTTTGTTGATTCAATCAAAAGTCCATATTGAACAATTTGTCATGTCTCAATAACTTATGCTTTTAATCCTAATCACATTAGGACTCAATTGCTTGTATATTGAAAGGCGCTTCTGCTGTCGCATCCCCTGTCAGTGGCAAAGGTGTAGTAATTGTTCTTTGAGCTGTATTTTTTTTCCCAGTTAGTTCCTCTTTTTTTTGTGTTGGCTAATTTTTAGATGCTTGAGGTTCTTTTTTAAAAAATAAATACATTCTTATTAATTTTTTTATACTCCCCCTGATGTTTATAATACTAAAACAAAGACCACAGGAATCCAGTTGGGTAGGACTAGGGACCACATGCAATAGGTGCTAAAATGTGAGTTGTGGGTGGTATGATAATGTAATAAGGTGGAAAATGTCCAAAAGTAAGGGTAAAGTTGTAAAAGATAGTGGACCTACACATCCTAAAATAGAAATATAGCAAGTAAAAAAAACCCACCCAAGTAAGAAATGTGGCAAGTAATTTGGATCGAAGGGAGGTGGTAAAACTAAGCATGAGGTTGGGAACTTGAGTACCTGATGGTTTCTGTGTATCTCATTTCTGGTGCTACTTTTATTCTCTCTTCTTTGTGTTTAAGAAAACCTACTATCCTTTTGATGCAGGTAGCCTTGGAGATCAAACATCACTAAAGAGTAATTTTTAGCATTCATAGTGGTCTTCTTCACCAGAATGTTCGAAATATGAATCCATATTTCAACAGCTCAACCGAAGGTTTTCATTTGATCACCTACACAAAAGTACCAGGACGTATGCTTATGCAACCTACTTCGTATCCGCCCTCCTGTTCTAATCCAAATATCAAGCTAGGGTCCTGGGTAAGGAAAAGACTTGAAAATACTTTCCCACTGACTGTTGATAAAGTCATGTATGTGTGGATATGTTTTTTGTGATGACTATGAATGTTCAAGTATATACTTCACAGGTTAAACGGTGTTAATTCGACGAATTAGGTGGATTACAGAGAAATAACAAACTCTTGTGCATTGTGGCCGTGCCGCGCTCTGAGGTATCCTTTTTTATATTCTAATGTGTTCCTAGGACCAATGATGCATAGACTGAACATGGATCATCAAAATAAATTATTAAACTTTAAGCTCGAGAAGAATTTAGTGTTTGTCCGCTTAGTGGTGATATGAGCTTAGCCTGTTTTCCGGGATATAATGACTCCAATTTGAATTCTACGTTCGGGCTGAATTCTAACAAGCCGATGCTAAGGCTCGAAAAGCTTTGCCTCAGTTATGTTTACAGTAGAAAATTAATAAAATTATCGGTAGATTCATAAAATTTTTACAGCATTTACATAATTAAAGGTTAGGAATTCATATGTTTAAAAAAATACAACACCAAGAATTTAGAAGAAAATAAGACAAAACCAAGATTATAATAAGTAAAACTTTCTAATGACTGATAAATGCTAATCCATGCTTGGTCATTACTCGGCCCCAAATCCAAGTCGGCCTCGTCAATTCTTGAAACATTAGCTCGAGGCTCGGCTCAAGAATAACTAAATGAACACAAACTGAGCTAGCAGATTTTGGTCTTGCTCACGATGAATTATTCTCACTCAGGCCAGCGATGAGAAAGCATGCAGAATGTTTCTGCAGGCCTCATCGCGCACAGAAAGCAGAAATTTGCCTGAGAAATAGCTATTTTGCATTTGTAGTTTCATAGACAAGGCGCAACAAATGAGTGTGAACTTTGGAGATCATTATGGATTATGTAATTATGTTTAGATCTCAGAAACCATTTATTCTTCTCTGCAATAGGTTTTCAGTGTTCTCTGAAATTGGAAATGAGGATTGGAATGCCTTTGTCAGTGTGTGTGCCATCACCATAAAATATGCTGTTTTAGACTTTCAACCCACATCTGATATTTCAGTCAGATGTTTGAATGAATTAATCTTAAATCTTTGTTAATTGAACTGTCTTGCTCTTCTAGAGGTTCCAGTATCCGGTAGTTTCAGAAACAGAACAATTGTGACCTATAGCATTTCCATTTTTCATAACTTAAACATTATTCAAAACTCAAAAAATCTTGGAGTATACTAATGGTTGGTGTTTAGTGCATGCCTTTTTTTTTTTGGTTTCTTTTTAGATATAGAACTGGGAAAGTAGAAGTACCGTTATCTACCAAAAACTCCTTAAAATGTCAACAAAGAACTGAGTATACAGCAGAAGATGGTAGCCTAACAAAAACTACGAGAAAATAAATTCCTCTTAGTTGTACTTCCATTATTATTTTACTGAACTGATAATCAAAAATAAAATTCAATATTACTTATCCTACGCTTGTTTTGCATATCTTTAAGAATAACTGAATATTTCATTGTAAAAAATATTGTTTAGAGACCCACGCAGAGACTCTGGAATCTTAATCTTAGCATACAGGTACTGGACCAGTCGTGGTTGGCCATTTGTGGATGTAAACTTGGGGCAGTACAGTACATTTATAGTCTTTTCTGATTTATTTCTCTGATTTTAAAAATCAATTCTTGCAACTTTTTATAAATTATGTTAATCTTCCAGTGAAAATTGTTATTGAAACCTTTAAGTATTGCTACATGACCCTATTTTGTAACAGAAGTAAATTTTTTTGTGGTTTCAAATTCTTATTGTCTTATAGGATTTGGAAGAGAAATCGGGAGCGATTGTTGATAGAACGGGTGGAATTGGACCGTTGAGAATTGTTGCAAGTTGTGCTCAAATTTTTTTGGATGTTTTATTTTAATTTTGTTGAATTTGATTTTCATAAACTTTTCTCATAGTATATTAATTCAATTGTTTCCCACACACCATTATTCTCTAATTGACTCCATCTATTGATTTTGCAGGGGATATGGAAGGTAGATTGGTAATCGTCTCTGCATAACGGAGGTTCAGCAGGTTGATATACAACAATATAGCTGCTCTTGCTTTCAAGGGAGACTTTCAAAAGCTGGGGCTTCTTTATATGGTGTATGTATGGTTTCTATCTGATCTAATTATCTAATTAAGTTGTGGTCTACTTCCTCTCTTTTGGTCTCCTTTTCTCTTGTGGAGGTAACAATAACTAATACGGAGTGGTAATTATTGAACCGGCAGTAACTCTTGGGAATAGATCTTCTCGCTTTTATATTGGTTCATTGTGGAAAAACTAAAATAGTTAATGAATGCATTAATAATACTTGGAGATTTTGCTTGCTTCCTGGTTTCTCATTGAAGAGTGGGGTTTCTATCTTTGATTGGTTTTTCCATATAAATATGTATTTTGGACCCAAAGAGATTGGATATATGATGTTTAACAGCTTAACTAATGCTCACAAAAATATGCAGCTTAATGACTGAATTATTATATAGCTGGATCAATACCCACCAAGAAGTAATCAAGTTTTAAATTCATCATGAATGTTAAGAACTTAAGAGTGATGTGAACAACATAGTTCGTGTTTAACCAATAAGCAATTTGATAGGCTTATGTTCAACATCCACATATGCATGTTTCAGAAAATGTACTGCATGTTAAAAGGTTGTCAAATTCTGCCTACCTGTTGCTTACATCTTCTGTTGAAATAGGTTGCAAGACTTGAATTTACTCGAGCTGAAACACACCAAATGAATTGTTATATGGACAACCTTGGTTGGTAATTAGATTTGTTTTGATATGTTGAAGTAGTGAGTTTGGTTGCTGTTGCCATTGTTTTATTTTAATGCTTCTTATCTTTAATATATTTGAATGAATAGTAGTGTAACCCTTCTGCATGTAGGTGATGATAAGCTTATTATGAAAGGTCACCCATTAACTTTGTTGATAAATTTTCTTGTCCCAATCATTCTTTCAAGGGGTTGGAAGGATAGGATGTCTAATCTGAGCCTCTTTCTGAATGCTAAATGTCTTTTTATTATCAAGGGTTAATTAGGAAGTTTGAAATGAATTGAACAGCTTCAAGTTCAAGTTCTATTTCATACAAACTAAATATGTAATTCTCATTGCAGAATATCAAAATGCATTTAATATGAACTAATGGAGTCAAAAAATGCAATTTGACCCTAATGCAAGTTTAAGACCTGACATTATACACTGAAGTTTTTTTGTAACACGAATAAAAGATATGTTGTTATAATTGGAAACACCATCCTACATTATCGGTCTCTTCATTTTACATTCCAAGTACATGGTTTTGGATTCTGAACATTGTAGTAGCTAACAGAAATTTTAATGAGAAAAAGGTGTGGTAAACTTTTCAAGACCAAATAAATCTTTCTCCATTGTACATGTTTTTGTAAATGAAACTATGCTTCCTGCGGACCCTAATCTTCACAATTAATTATGTGCCACACAAATAATAGAACATAAAGAAAGAAGAAACAGATCTTTGTAATTAAAGGGATATTACTTGGTTGCAATAGGAGAAGAAATAAATGGTAATTTTGTATGGAATATTATGTTGTGGTTTAAGATATTAAAGGAAATTATGGTTTTTGGATTTTTGTTGACTTATCATGTGTCCTTGAAGTTATTTTTGAGAGAGTTCATACACGACAAAAAGTTTAATAATGACTGAAAAATGCACCTCATTCGATGATGCACGCCTCGGCTTTGTGCTTAGGCTCTAAGATTCATATTGCCATAGTGTGCCTTGTGCTTTTTATTATATTGGTGGGGTGGGGTTGGTGCTGAAGTCAGGCACTTTTGGTGGTCGAGGATTGAGGAGAAATTAACCTGCGGTATTTAGGTTTTTAAGCTAATGAATCAATTCGGTTGTTTAATTTGAGTCCAAACATGTTTAAGTCTTAACACTGTCAACATTTAACAATAGTAAGGGCAAGCTCAGGAATTATGTATAAGTTTATTGGGTACTCGGGAATTGCTCCCTTATTAATATATGTAAGATATTTTCCTTTAGTATAATGGAGAAAATTTTATAAATCCAAAAAATGATACTTCCAAGATTAAAGAGAGTAAGTTTTGGGGTTAAGTGAAATTACTTTTTGGTGCAAAATTTATTACTGATTATCCCTTTTATATGATGATCAATATCATAAACACTTTCAGGTTGTTCCCTGCATCAAGCTCGAATAATCTTACAAATGCTCTGAGAAGGAAAAGGGTTTAACCTGTTGCTTTGTGGAATTATGAAGGTAACAGCATGGTTTTTCGAAAAGGTAATAATAAATCCCTAACATCTTAACATCACATGAAATCAGAAGCGATGGGAATTTCTGAATTTTTACTTCACAATATTGTACAGGCTAAAACATAAAGTTCACCATTGAGCACAATTTGGTCTTCTTTGCACGCACAATAGGAACTCAAGTCGTCGATGAATAGAAATGCAATCAAGATTGATAAATTCCGACTAATAAAATTGCATGTTTGAGTCGTAGTTGAACTCCGTCATGGGAAGTCATTCCTTGTATTCACGCTGCCTTAATGAATATGATCGTTGATCATATGATTCCCAATGAATAACAACAATGCTTTCTGTCTTCTCGTTTCTGCTTTGATGTGCTGATGCTCATTGATGACTCTCATTATCATGTTGAGCTCGAGATGGCACTCCGATTTCCTTAGAGGTATGATAGTTAGAATGGTCTGGAAGACAGGTTCTGCCTATGGATTGAACATTATGATTATTTACGGTCCTTTGGTTATGTACTGTATATACATTTAGCTTTTAATCGTTCAATGAAGATTAATGCGAGAAGGAAATGTGTTATAGTATCTCATCTCATTTGTGTGTAAAAGGTTGAAAAACAATTCCTTTTCTTTCAAAATTCCTAAAAGCCTCTTTTGACTTGGTATACTCCCTCCATTCCTAATATTACAGATATACATTAAAATCGTCACACTATTCTACAAAATGAGAAATTTTTTTTTCATTTAATCTAATTATAAGTCAAAATATAGATGTTTAATTCGTCCTCAATACGTAAGTAACTCGTACATGTTGACGAAAATTTATAATTTTTTTTGATGTTAATATTTGAATGATGTATAATTAACCGATGCTGATCAAAACAATGTGCATTGGCATGCCAAACTATAAACTGAAATGGAAAGGGAGAATGAGCTGAGCGGCTTGAGCACGCCTCAAAGTTTCATAAAGGGCCGATCCTCATCCTATGCTCGACTCGAAAACTCGCGAACAGGCTCGAAAAATAATTATTTTATCTTGTATTTAGTTTAATAATTATAAAATTAAGTACTCCTCTTTTTCCCTTTTAGTATCTCTTTGTTTGGAATCCAGGGGAGAAAATTAGTAACTGTTCAGGGCCGTCGTTCCCTTTTATTTCCCTTTTAGTAGCCGCTATAATATGTGTTAATTATAAAGAGTTTACTTGAAAGGAGTATTGACTTTGTAAGCCCTGGAACAAAGAAACCGAAAAATCGGGCCGAGCTCAGCTCGAATTCGGGTCGAAAAATCATGTCCAACGCCAAGTAATTTTTCGGATCAAGCTTGCAAGGCCCGCAACCAGGGGTTTGTGCTCTAGTTGATCAACTCTAAGAAAGGTACTAAATGTGTGTTGGAAGTGGAATTTTTAGGAGTAATGAGATAGTGATAAGAATATGATGGAAGAATAAATTAAGATAGTATGGTTCAATTTACCATGAAAGTGATAAAGTTTGGAGTATAAAAATAGGACTAAAGATGTTCAAACAAGACAAACATTTAAAAATTCCATTTCGGACATGACAATACAAAAGGAACGGAGGTGAGTGATTATATTTATGGATAATCTAACATAAAATAGAAATTCATAACTATTCTATTATAATGTTTTAATATCATTATATTGCTTATAATTTTTGAAACTCCCAAGATGACCTTTAAAGGTATTTTGAACTTAATTTTAAGAGTCGAGTTAGTGATGACCTGGTAGGATCTGGATGGTGATCCTACTGGAATCCAAATTCCATACTCTGTTTTTCCCGAGAGAGAAATCCATATCCATCCGATATTTTTTGAAGGACTATATCCATTATCGAATGGAGTCCACGGATACAGATCTAAAACGGCCCAAAAAAAGACCCTAATTAATATTTTGATCATTGCCTAATTTTTTTAAAATTCATAACTATTATAGTTTCTAGAATAATTATGATGCCTAAATTTTGAACTCCAGTATACCATTAAGGTATTTGGACTAATTTTTAAGACTTGAAGTTAGTGATGCAGCGGTAGGTCTGGATGGGTATTCTACTGGATCCAAAATCCAGATCTGTTTTCGAGAGGAGGATCATATTCGTCGTATTTTTTAAAGGATCTATATCCATATCCGATGGATCCTATGTGACAGAATCTAAAACGGGTCCAAAAGATCCTATTATATTTTGCTCATTTGCCCTAAATGGCCAAATAATTAATATTTTAAGTATGTACCAAAAAGAATAATGAATTATCAAATTAAATCATAGAAATAACTAATTATCTTGAATTTGAATATAATTATCGATAATAAACATATACCTCGCATTCCACGCTTTAAGTAGTGAAAGAAATAACAAACATTATTATATGAAAATTAACCCTTTCTTGCCTTAATTTATTTTTAGGGATTTTCTACGGTGATAACGGTGTACCCCTGTGAAATTGGCGTTTTCAATGGACCCCTTTTTTTTTCCTATCTATATTATACCCCTCAATTTTCGAAACCTAAACGCTTATACCTTGGTTAACCATGTATGGTTAATTTAGTTTTTAAAAAATAAAAAAAACAAAAAATTAAAAAAAAATTAAAAATACAAAAACCCATTCCCCACACTGTCATCCCACCGTATAACTCCTCACCACCACACAAAATCCTCCCACCATCCTCGAGCACCCAACCAATTCCTCACACAACCTTCGCTAACCACTTAAACCCATCTTACCACTCGCTTACTCGCAACACCCCTTCGACACTAACCCAAATTAAAACCCACCCTCAAACACCAACCCAGGCCACAACCTTCGACACTAACCCACAACCACGACCTCCCAACGAACCACCCACCCACCAACGCAGTATCGCACCAACAACCAACAATTCACGAACCCAATCGCAAAACCCCAAACCATAAAATCGAAACCTAAACCATAAAAACCGCCCAAAATCAAAACGAAAAAACCCAATCTTGGTTCAAAAGTTTTCGAACCAAAATCAATGAAACAAAATTGATTTAGGGTTTGCAATTAAATTAGTCAACAAATCAAAACCCTAAGTTAATTTTGGAATTGATTTTAGGGTTTTTGCCGAGAAAAAAAAAAAGAAAAAAAAAAATGGGCTTTTAGGGGCGAGCTGGTGCAGTTATTAAGGTGGCGAGTTGGGGTTGCAATTAGGGTGGTTATTTGGGGTGGTTATGGGGTTGAGGGGTCCGGTGCGGTAGGGTTGGCTGGCAGTGTGGGTGGCTGGCTGGCACGTGGTGGCTGGGGGTTGTGGAGTGGGGGAGCGGGTGGTTATGTTTTTTTTGTTTTTTATTTTATTAAAAAAATGAAAATTAACCTTAGTTAACCCTTAAGTTTTTGTAAATTAAAATCATTAAGGGTTATAATGTGTAGATTTTCGAAATTGAAGGGTAATAATATAGAAGAAAAAAGAGGGTATTTCATGGAAACGCAATTTTCACAGGGGTACACCGTAGAAATTCCCCTATTTTTATATTTAAGCAGTAGAAGAAGATGGGTAATTAGGTCCTTGATTAACTCTTCTAATTTAGCAACAAAATTATTATAAAAAAAAATCATCCATTGAAAAATAAAAAACGAGTAAACGGATCTGGATCGGATCCAGTTACCATAACTGATCCAGATCAATTTTCCACTACCCAAATTCGTATCCGACTTGAGCGACAGGTCCAAAATTTTAAGAATTCATATCTGCAAATAACGGAATGGTCAATCCGGGCGGCTCCCCATATGCCATCAATTCTCTACTCGGAATGTCGACTCGAGATATTCGTACGACCGGAGCTCAAAGTATCCAAGCTCCGGCTCACTTGTTAAACCCGTAGGTAAACATCTAGGTATGAGATAGATCACTAGTTCATTTAACAAAAATTACATTTCCTATCTTGAAATTTTTAATATAGTCCGGTTGAGGTGATTTGCACTTACCCAAGTCAACTGCCCCAATAATTATCTTTGGTTCGGTAAGTGTGGCTGCCCTCTAGTTACTGATTTAATATAGATAACATTGCTGATGTAGAATGACTCCTAAGTTTGTAGAAGTAAGATTGTATAAATGAAAGGAAATATAAACTGTTGTGGATCAGACTGAAGCTTAGGACAAATGAAAGAAGAGAAAACGAAAACCCATCCTATTATAAGTAGGAAAGGTCCATACTACAACTTATATTACAGAAGAATGATTACCCTCCATGTTTCACATTGGGATGAATAAAAGATAGCTAATGGCTATTGACGATGAACTCTCTACTATAAGCTAAACGCTATAACGCTACTACTGCTGAATGACTGGCTAAAGCTAAGTGCGGCTAAGGAAACTAAAATGCCGAAATAAAGATAAACGTTTGCGTGATTATGTGTTTATTAATTCCCCTCTTCTTAGGAGGTGAAACCTACCACGACCTGAAACCCACACCACCACCTTCATCTACCACACAGTTGAACAGTACGACACCCCTCCAATTTGTAGCACCACCCACGAAATTAAAACCTCCACCACCTCTTACGTCGCCTTGGCAGTAGCGTCGCAACACGTAAGCCGCGCAGGGGCCACGGTTGCAGGTACAACATTGACCGAATGCAAGCAGGCCTCGACCAAGCAGGTCTTCAACGCATACACTCAATGCACGTAGTTCGATTCCGAAACCATCCCTATTGAGAAATTCACCCTATATTGACTGAAGTTCAACTCAACCGCCCAAAATCAAAAACTATTTCTAATCAGGTATGTTAAAGTTCATTTATCTTTACATTTGCTTTCTTGTATGCGCGTAGGCTACTATTCATATTTGATTGTGAAAATTAACATAAGATGGAACAAAAAAAATGTCTTGGTCCGAATTGGAATAAACTAGGTTACGATTGTTTGTGACTAAAAACTCTGCTATTTGATATTGATACGGATGGCAGGATGATGGTGGCATAAGGAGTGAATGAATGTTAATGATAAAGGAATGAGTGGTGGTGCTGGTGGTGATGGTAAGAGTGCAGTGGGCGAATGGTGTAGTGGCGATTTAGTGGCGTCGGTCGTGGTGCTGTTGGCGAGTGCGAGTTTGTTAAAGTGGGGACTGAATAGATTAAGTGGTGTTAAGTCAAACCTGGTTAATTTGTACACCTCATTTAACGAAATACATTCCTCAATATCATCACGGTTGAGAATTTTAAACAAACTTCACATTACGCATAGGGGATTAATTTCCCATATATTACAATTCCTACAGGAAATAAATTCTCATAACAACCAAACGAGGCCTTAGAGTTGAGAAGCATTGAACTCATAAGTTTATTGATTCGTCACTAGACTGCCAAAAGCATAACTGTCACAATCCAGCAAATTAAAATTACTCACCKACAATAAAATCAGGGACAGATCTTCAATATCGCTAGGAGGGGCTTGGCCCCCCTTGAGCTTATAAATATAATTAATATTTTGCCTAATATTTAACAATAAAAGCTATGGTATACTGGTAAAGTGTTTATTATTTTAASTAAGAGATCCAAGGATCAAACCGTGKCCCCCTACACTTTTTGCTCAAGGTCCGCCCCTGAATAAAATTATTGATCAGCCACAACAAACATTAAAATTGAAAATTATGTATGAACAGAGGAAGCTTTTTACAAGTCATATTAATAACCACACGAAACRTTCAACTTCATTGGAGGTAAATGATAAACAAGTGACAGATATCACGTCATTAAWACTAAAGTGAAAATTGATACAGCTTTTATCCTCTTAATGTCRTCAAAATATAAAACAATACTCTGTTTATAATTAGATGGTTTGCTTTCAATTTTCAGTTGAATACAAAAGTTGTTGCTGATCCCTTTTTGGTGACTTTGCCCTACAATGACAAAAACTACCCTATTTTTTGCACAATGGCCTGCCTAATTAAGAAAGCAATACATCATTCATCTCTTTTGCCTTATCAAATAGGTTAGCACCCTTTAAATTACCTCAAATTTTCACTTGTAATCAGCAWRTTAATCACTAATGAAAATGGAACAGCTAATACCTAGTAGAGGGGGAAATAAAAAGGATTTTGGTGGCATATAATGCGCGTGTCCATGAATTAAAAGCTTAATCCTATTCTTCATATTAGTCAGCACAATTGGAGAAAAGGAGCGAGATAAAAATATTTCCTCCGTTTCTTTTTAGTGGCAACATTTACTAAATTTGGAAATATCAAATTAGTGCCAGCAAATGTTTTTTTTTTAACTCTTTTGCATGTTATTTCTCTCTATCTCACTCCTCATCACATGTCTCACTTTCTCTCTCTATCATTTTCCCACTCACATCTAAATTTTGCCTAGGAGTTTGTGTAATGCTCTTTGTTGCCTTTAAAAAGAAACGGAGGAAGTATTATAAACACATAGCTAGACCAAATTGTACGTATCTCTCCATTCAAACTTCAACTACTCCCTGACGTGAACTCAAATGAATTTGTCCAATGTTTGACATATTTAGTGCTATTGATGGATATCCAAAATGAATCTTTTAAAGACATATAGACTTCTCCATTACTATCTAGGCTAGCTCCTTACCTTTTTCAATTTGAACATCACCTAGATACTAACATACTACCATTGGGTCATAGGGAGAGAGAGAGGTACAAAACCATGAGCTCATACAACTATTCAATGTAAACCTTCCATGATCTTGTTTTCGAGCTCGAGTTAAGTACTATCTAGTTTCAAGTCGGGTTTAGTGACTCTCAAATCAGCCCTAATAAAGTATTATAAAGTGGTTGTGCATTCTTTGTACTTCTTTCCTACATAATGTTTCTACCAATTACTATTCATACGCTTCCCATGCAGTTCAGTATCATTTATATCTTTAGTTATATATTGTGAAAATAATAACGTTGAATATTAATAATTTATCCTTAATACGAATCAAACAAGATCTACATCAGTATATTTATTCTTATACATTAATAGTTATTTTTAAGATACCTTCACTTGTGATATTTGAGAAAAAAAAGTGGCATGAACATTAAGGAACGGGGGGTACTTATGTTTTGACATACCACATTCAGATTATCATTGTCACTTTGTTCTCCAAAAATCAGTTATATCATTCAATAATCATATCATCCATTGATACTTAACATCTTACATTTGCATCACAAAAAGATTGATCTAATAGTCTCTAACAATCTTAGGTCAACAGGCTTGTGTTATTAAAAGATAAAGTAATACACTTGCTTTCCTTTATGTTCATAAATACTGGCCTAATGTTGTATCCACATTCTCATTATGTAAGGAAGGGGCCGGTGGCGGTGGCAGCGGTGGCAGTGTCCACATGAAATACTAGATTACCCTTACAATCTTTCTCAACTCTTTATTTAAATGGAGGTAAATTAGGCCATTATTAACACTATCAGTAATTAATTATTGCCAAACTAAACAAGAAATCACAATGTCAAGATAAAAATAAAAGAATTTTTTTTAATATTACAATTAATCTACCATAAAATGAATGGAAGATGTTGTAATTATTTTTTAAATCTATTAAGCACACATCACGTGCACAAAGACTATAAGACATAGGGAAGAAGGGGTGAGGAGCAATCAAAATACCCAGCTAAACTTGTTGTGACATGGCTGACACCTAGATCACAATGTAAGAATCTTACCCACTTATAGAGATTCCAGAATCCATTTTCCTGTCAGAGACGAAAAGTAGATCACCTGTGCATGAATATTTAGTGTGGGAACTTTTAGAACCAGAAACTGACAAAAAATTAACATGTATACTTCTGTCCTATTGCAGTAATTAAAGTAACTTCATTCAAGACAATGGCTAAAACTGATGCAAGAACAACTCGTGACTACTATGGATCAACTTGGCCATTTTCTTTTATTAGGAAAAATTGCACATATACACACTTATAGGCTATGTGGATACACATAAAATGGAAAGAAGGAAGAGAGAAGGGAGAAGAGATAAACTCCCTTGTTTGGATAATATGTTGGGGAAGGGAAGGGAGGGGAGGATACATTTTCCCTCCGCCTTAATAAAGACAATCCCTTCAAAATTGGAGAGATTTGGAAGGAAAATGGAGCTCATCATTTCTCCACTTTCCTTCCCTCCCCTCCCCTTCCCTTTCATTCTAATTTTGTTATCCAACATAGCATAGTTTCACTTGAGTCTAAAATTACACCCTTTTACTTTTCTTCTTTTCAAAATCCACCTTTAGTTTCCAACATGTTGAAACTACCACCTTTTGACGCCACATTCCGTCAAGTGGGTCCCACTTAAAAAAATTTATTTATTTATATGCCCTTTTCCTCATTTTCAACCTGTCTCTCTCTTCTCTGCTCTTTAATAAATAGTCTATTGCAATTAATTCCTACCAAAAGATAAGAGAATTTAAAGAGGAGTGGAGAGGAAGGAAAAGGTAAAAAAAAAAAAAACAAAAAAAAAAACAAAAAATCATGAGGCCCACATTAACGATTTTTTTTATTCAAATCTGTCAAAGGTATGTTTAGAAACAATTCGTGACTACAAGTGGTAAATTTTCTTTATAAAAAAAAAGTAAAAAGTGGTATTTTAGAGAGAATAAAAAGAAACTAAAAGGTAGTGGTAGTATGTTGCAATTTTGCCCCGCACTTCCTCAATTTTTGTAGATGCACCACTCTTGGTTTTTTAGAAATCGAGGCAAATTTTGTCGGAGCGATTAGATGGGACAAGTTATGTGGCACAAAAAAAAGAAAATTAATAGTATTGATGTATTTTTTATAGAGTAAGTGGGGAAAAGTTATGTGGTCCCACAGAAAGAGATTAGAGAGATAATTATGAGTATTTTTATGAAATTAAATGTGGCCCTCCATGCAAAAAAAAGAAAAAAAAAAAAAAAAAAAAAAAAAACCAAAGCGGTATCTTTTATTTGAAATTGTCATTTGTAAAACGAAAAGAGGCATCTAAAATGGAACAAAGTAGTTATTTTTTGAAAGAAAACTTAGTTTATTAAGTTAGAGGCTTAGAGCACAACAATAAAGAGAAACGAACTAAAAAATGAAATAAAGCAAGCTTCACGTAAGGCATGATAGCTTAAGTAACATATTCTGACATTAGCCCCAATCTAACATCAACAAGCAAAAGTACAAGTGGGCAACGCATGGAGCAGCTTGGTTGTTATACCCCCAAAAGAAAGACCTAAGTTAATCCAGCCGTTTTTAATAATTCAAGTATAGAACTATTAGGTAATCATTATAGATCTACATATCTCCGGCAGCATTTGCTTGATGACTTCATCTTAGTTGGCCAAACTAATTGACAAAATTGTTTCGGATCAAGGGAAGATAAACAAGATCAACGGTAAATTTCAAAACTTCAGACCTAGTTTTCTCCAAGGGAAGCTATCGAACTTCAACAAGGGAAGCAAAGGCGCTCATTCCTTTAGATTAAAAATCGGTGGTTGAAGATGATACTTTTCTGGCATCATCAACTTCGTTTAATTTTTTGGAAGATCCCTTGGGGTGATTTTCACATCAGAAAGTATCAAATTGAATTGATCTCCATTGCTTCACTGTTTTAAGAGAGACGTCATGGCGGCCTGTTAGAAATTCTAGCCCTTATATTAGTTTACGTTGTATCGATTCTTATCTAGTAATGATGATTTCTCTTTCTTTTTTTATCCAGATAAGTTGGTTGCACCTACTAAGTTGGTAAACATAATTTATAATATAACCTTTGTTTAGTCCCTCGGAGTCCAGTTCTTCCCTCCAACCACCCTTCTCTCTTCGCTCGATCATGAGAACACTTTTATCTAGATAAGCATTTACAGTTTCAAATACAACCAATAATTAATTCTTTTCAAAAAGCTCTCACATGTCTGTTTTTCTTATGACACTTATGACAACACGAGTTGTACTTTCGAACAGTTTCTTAGCATTATAATAATAGTTGGCACCTTCTTAGTACGCACAAAGCAAACACAAAATGTGATTTACTAGCCCGGACATTGACAAACAAAATAACCCTCATTTCATCCATTTCAAAAACCTTTAACACTTTTCATTTTGAACCATTTATAAACGTTCCTTACATAGTTTACTAATCCTATGTTCAATATTTAGATTGTCACACTTGCCTTGACACGTAAAAAATTTGCCCACTTTCTTGTATCAAAGTCTAGGATATCAAAATGGGGGAGTAGAGAACTAGGAAGGGTTGTTTATAAGAATGAACTACACAACTATCCAATTTGGCAGGTGGGGGCTCATAGAAAGAGTCAAGACTCAAAGAAGAGAAACCATACATAAATTGTAGGTTCTACCATAAAAGAAGTTGAACAATTAATATTGGAGGGATAAACAAGTGTGACATCTATAATAAGGAGGGAGGTCTGCCAATTAATCAAGCAACTCCATTCATACACTCCTACCTACTTGTTTGGCCCACACTATCAAAATTACATTATCTTACCAGAATCCGTAAAAGGACTCAGATAGGCCACTATCTTCACTCTCTCCATTTTTTTAATAATTGTGCCTGCCACTCATTAATTTATTATCATAAGAACGATATGGAATGAGAGAGTACGCTATATCATTACAAATGTTAGGAAAAGTCAATTACGTTTTAACAAAACTAACACCCTAGAAAAACAGGAGGGGGAGGGGTGTTAAAACTTGAACAACTTTCACTGGAGATACTTCAGGTGTCCACTTGGGCTCAGTTGGAGATCAATAGGCTGGGATCCCCACCAGCAACACAGATGCGTTTGCGGAGATCTCTGAAAAAAAATATAAACATAGCGACAGACCAAGTTAACTATAAGGATAAAAGTTAAGAAATGAACTAGTTTTTAGCACTTCCTTCATCCAAAATATGATAGAAACTGACTTTTTGATGTACCCACTTTTATTGTTACTCGGGCCGAGTATCATGTTCAAACCGGGTGCGTGTCTTTGCGAGAATTACCCATGATATTGGCGCAAAATGAAGGTTGTAAAAAAATGCTTAATTGCTTGTGAACAAGTGTTTCGACACAAAACTAGATGTGAAAGAAAAGAGTGTAGGTAACATTGGTCACACTTTCAAAACATTGAACAAATTCATTCAACCCTTAGTTAATATTTTATACGTCAAAAAAGATTAATCTCTTCT
>SNQN01000303.1:84839-106022 GCA_008642245.1 Bassia scoparia
CCCCCCCCCCAAATTATGAAATACTTCCTCCACTCCTATTTAGTTGCAACACTTCACTTTTCACACATGCCAATGCACAATGTATCGTAAATTAAAACGTGTTTTGATAAAAATTATAAAAATTAGATATTAATAAAGTACACATTGAGACGAATCAAATGACATTCCACATAACTATATATTAACATACATATGAAACACAAAAGCTAGTCAAACGAGTAATTGTGGATAGTGGAAAAGTCAAAGTGTTGCATCTATTTTGGAGCGAAGGAAGTATAAAAGGACAATTTTCACAAAACTACCTTTTATAATCATCTTTTTTTAAAAAAATACCTTTTAAAAAATATCTTTCAAAAAACTACCTTACATAACAAATTCCTTTCAATATACTCCCCTTTTATGTTTATAATCAATATTAACCATTAAAAGACCATCGTCTTCGATTTTGTTGTCAATGTAGTAGAGGAAAAAAGGAGAGCGAGAGAGAGAGAAACGAAATGGGACAAAAGAAAAGTGATTTGTGATAACCCATTTTATAATTAGTTGGTAAACCATGGTAATATATTGAAAAAATATGTTAGTTTTTGTAGTTTTTTTGAAAGAAGATTTCTTAAAGGTAAATTTTAGAAAAAAATTGGTTATAAAAGGTAGTTTTTTGAAATAATTGCAATATAAAAGCAGATAAAGTAAACATAAATTGCATTAATAATTAAACCTAAAATTATAACAACTAATGATCTTCACCCTAATTAAACTTAACTACCATTATGACCATCAACCACTTCTCCATGACAATCGAACGAGAAAACACCACCATAATCGAACCAAAAATCCGCCACCCAACTAACCAGAAAACTCCAACCAAGCACAATCAAACCATCACCCAACCACAATCGAACTAAAAAACCACCGCGAACCAAAAAATCTCCCAACATCGCCAACAAATTAGGCATTTTGATTTGGGTTTTTGAGAAATGATTTTTGAGAAGGGGTTTTTGACTAGGGGCTTTCAATTAGGGGTTTTCAAGTAGGAAAATCGCCAGAAATTGAGGTGGTGGCTTAGGTGATGGTGCTCCAAGCCTCCACTAGTGGTCGATTTGGTGGTAAGGGCGGAGATCGTGTAGTTGGTGACTGTGGCAGTCAATGTGGTGGTAAAGGCGATGGTCGGTTCGATGGTGATGATGGTGGTCAATTTGTTGCTGAAGTAGTGTGGTCAATTTGTTGCTTGTGTGGTCAATGAGATGAGTGAGATGAGGAAGGTGGTGGTTAGTGTGATGCGGAAGGTGGTGGTTGAAGGTGATTCAACACTTGCCCACCTTTTCTCTCTTCTCTTAATCTTAAGTCATTAACTCTAATTCTTCCCTTAGAGAAATTTTGCCTTGGAGAGAGAGTTAATGAAAATGTTGCATTATTTCAGTTACAAAGGAAGTATTTTTGTTTCAAATTAATGAACATTTTTTTTTATACAAATGCAAAATTCAAGATACAAGCGGTTTAAAGTAAAATAGTACAATGTAGATTATAAAAGATAATGTTGCACTTCAAAAGAACTAATGAGGTTCAAATATGAAGGTGTTGTATAGATTTAGATTAGAAAAGATAATATTGCACTTCAAAAAACTAATTAGGTTCAAATAAGAAGCAGCTATATATTTCATATGGAAAACAAAAATGACCCTAATAGAAAAAGACCGACACCTAGCATAAGGAGTGCAATAAATAACATTAGGTGCACCGTGAAGAACACACTTGTGGATATTTGAAAAGCAATGTCTAAACACAAAAGATGGGAACTAATGGCATGTTATGTAATGTTGTGAAAAATTTTTTGGTTGTTGCTTAGAAAATTTATACGTATGTAGTCTATCTCCCCAGTTCATAGCAATTAAGTTTCTAGCGCTGCTATTAGCTGCTTTATGGCTAATTAAACAGAAAAAAATGATTAATTTTAGCTTTAACCCCCTTATATATCTTTAGGGTGAGGATTGGCTAAAAACCACAATTTTGGTGAAAACTATGAAAAATGGAGAAAAAAGGGTACATATTAGGTTTAAAGGGGTACATACTACAATAAAAGGGCTACTTGTAGTTTTCATGCCAAATTTTTCAGTATTTACTAAAATGTCATTAATGAAATGCAAGGACACCTCATACACTCTAATGTACCCCTTTTTGCTTGGTTTTCATGTAAAAACATTTTCACATGATCCTCTTCCTATATCTTTATANTTTTGGAAGATCCCTTTGGGTGATTTTCAACATCAGAAGTATCAAATTGAATTGATCTCCATTGCTCACTGTTTTAGAGAGACGTCATGGCCGGCTTAGAACATTCTAGCCCTTATATAGTTCTACGTTGTATCGATYCTTATCTAGTAATGATGATTTTCTCTTCTTTTTTTATCCAGATAAGTTAGGTTGCACCTACTATAAGGGTAAACATAATTTATAAATATAACCATTTGTTCTGTCCCTCGGAGTCCCAGTCTCCCTCCACCCCTTCTCTTCTTCGCTGATCATGGAGAACAACTTTTATTAGATACAGCATTACAATTTCAAATACAACCCAATAATTAATTCTTTCAAAACGAGTCTCACATGTCTGTTTTTCTTATGACACTTATGACAACACGAGTTGTACTTTCGAACAGTTTCTAGCATTATAATAATAGTTGGCCCATCTTAGATRCAATACAGCAAACAACAATGTGATTTACTAGCCGGTACATTGCTAACAAACCAAATAACCACTCCATCTATTCCATAAAAACCTTTAAWCTTTTCATTTTGAACCATTTTATAAAGTTCTTACATAGTTTACTAATCCTACTGTTCAATATYAGATGTCACACTTGCCTTGCACACGTAAAAAATTTGCCCACTTTCTTGTATCAAAGTCTAGGATATCAAAATGGGGAGTAGAGAACTAGGGACAGGGTTGTTTATAAGAATGAACTACCACAACTATCAAATTTGGGGTGGGGGCTCATAGAAAAGAGTCAAGACTCAAGAGAGAGAAACCATACATAAATTGTAGGTTCATACCATAAAAGAAAGTGCAACAATTAATATGGAAGGGATGAAAATAACAAGTGTGACATCTATAATACAGGAGGGAGTCTGCCAATTAATCACAGCAACTCCCATTCATACACTCCCTTACCTCACTTGTTGGCCCACACTATCAAAATTACATTATCATATACCAGAACCGTAAAAGGACTCAGATAGGCCACTATTTCAAACTCTCTCCATTTTTTCTTAATAATTGTGYCTGCACTATTAATTTATTATATAAGAACGAWATGGAATTGAGAGAGTACGCTATATCATATACAAATGTTAGGAAAAGTCAATTACGTTTAACATAACTAACACCCTAGAAAAAACAGAGGGGGAGGGGGGTTAAAAACATGAACAACTTCACTGGAGATACCTTCAGGTGTCCACTTGGGCTCAGTTGGAGATTCAATAAGGCTGGGATCCCCACCAGCAACACAGATGCGTTTGCGGAGATCTCTGAAAAAAAAATATAAACATAGCGACATACCAAGTTAACTATAAGATAAAGTTAGAATGAACTATTTTATGCACTTCCTTCATCCAAAAATATGATAGAAATGACTTTTGATGGTACCCCACTTTATGTTACTCGGGCTCGAGTATCCATGTTCAAAACCGGTGCGTGTCTTTGCGAGAATTTACCATGATATTGGCCCAAAATGAAGTGTAAAAATGCTTAATGCTTGTGAACAAGTGTTTCCGACACAAGAACTAGATGTGAAAAGAAAAGAGTGTAGGTAACATTGGTCACACTTCAAAAACATTGACCAAATTCATTCACCCTTAGTTCATTTTATTTTTATACGTCAAAAAAGATAAAAACCAAACAAACTATGAGTGATCTTACTACTTCCTCTAAAAAATTACAACATTTCCCTTATTTGGTTGTAAACAAAAGAACGCAACAAGCACTTTCTTTCTATTTCGAGTGAAATTTTTACTCTAAAATTACTAAAACACCCTCCCCCCCCCCAAATTATGAAATACTTCCTCCACTCCTATTTAGTTGCAACACTTCACTTTTCACACATGCCAATGCACATATATCATAAATCTTAAAACGTGTTTGACAAAAATTATAAAAATTAGATATTAATAAAATTGCAGTGACACCTCATACACTCTAAATGATACCCCTTTTTTGCTTGGTTTCAGTTAAAAACATTTTCACATGATCTCTCTTCTCTATTATCTTTATATACTCCTCCATTTTTTTTTTTTTAGTTTTCAATCCAATTCGCACAATGTTAAGAGTTGATAAGCAATAAAAGGTTGAGTAATATAAGAGTTGGGTAAATAAGTAACAGAGTTAATGTATATCGGGAGATTATAAAAAGATAAATGTGGATGATGAAAAATGTGGAGAAATTATAATGAATGTATTATAAGAATTGGTAATGAATGTTGAAATTAGAAGGAAATCATTATTGAGAAATAAAATAGGTAAAAGAAAAAATCGTAGTTATTTTTAAATTGTTTCGAACAACGATTTAAACATCTCAAACAGAAGTGAAGCAACTAATATAAAAACAAAAGAGAGTAATTACATATACATATCAGTGCCAAGATCAAGTTTGAGTACTAAAATCCTAATTCAGGTTGAACAAAAAGCTTACATTAACAAGCGCAACCTCAGAGCTCGGGTTAGTTTTGAACTAACTATGCATAACTTTTTTTCCTTTTTATCTGATTAAAGCCAGAATTTACCAATAAGGAAGGTTGCCAATACAAAGATGAGGAAACTATTCGTTTAGCGGGAGGGTGAGCAAACTAGGCTGGGGTATTTCGGCTATCGGCTAATCGGTCTGGCTTTTGGCTAAAAAAAATGTGGGTGAGGGTGTTATTTCCTCCCCTCTCTTCGACTAGTTAGTAGTTGAGGGAATCGATTTAGGATTTTTGTAAAAAAAAATTGGATATTACATTTGGTATTTGAATTATACCTTCCACATGTTACCACCAATACACTTTAATACAATACAGCAAACATTAAGTAAAAAAAACGTTAGTTGAGGGGGTAAATAAGGTTGAATATTTATTTGTTTCCGCGCTTTAGAGTTTAGAGTTGTTTCATGCAAAATAGCTCTATCATAGTATTTGGGGTCATTGTCCCTTAGTTTGTGTGCTTCAATTTGCTTGCCACGAACAATTGATGGGGTAACTTTTATAGTTTTATTGGGTCGTTTTTGGACTTTTGGGCTCTTGGATCAAGGTCGAAATCAGAACCAGCAAAAGAGGACCAAAAACCTTGTATTGTGACACATATCAAAAAATACACATGCAAAGCTCTAATCGATTTAACCCCACAAAAGTTTTATTTTAACAAAATGTTCTATTAGAGAATAATATAAAACACATGGTACCATATAGAATCCAAAAAAAGATAATGGGTGCAAATATAAAATTCAAAAAGTATAGTGCTACCAAATGAATTACCCAATTTTTATTTTTTTGTTTTTCAGACTAGAAAGCGAAAACAATAGTTCAAAAACTAGAAAAAGCAAAGGTACAGTGATACCAAATTGAGAAAAACAAAAGTTCTCGTACCAAATACAGAAAGTTGGCCAGACTCCAACAGTGTTGTTTTATAAGGAAAAAGTAAAATAATTCAAAAATAAATAAACAAGAATGATAGATTAATATAAGTTTTTATTACCTCAAAAAAAGATAGTTTAATATAAGTTTTTTATTACAGAATTTTAAAGTATTAAACCACAATGCCTTAACAAGAGTAAATAAGGAGAATCTTTGACTATTATACATTTCTTCCCACCTTCCTGAATATTTCAGATACTCATGCAATCACACTCTGAATCTCTCTCCAGCTCTGAAATACCCATCCAACCACCGCCCTCCCTTCAGTTATAGTTGATTAAATACAAATATCAATAAGTGAATAATCTTCATTGATAGTATGATAGCACAAATAACAAACTCAACAACGTGCAACAGACATAGAAATGAGAGTTCTATATTAGTGAGTTAGTAAAAATGTAGAATCTAACTCACCCATCATCAGATATATACCCAACCCAAAGCTCTGATCTGTCCCATGGCATGTTGGGATGGCCCCACTCAATCCAAGCCAACCGTTCCCCTTTGGGATCCAGACGTGGGAAAGCATAAAAATCATTCCCACCAACTAGAATTTTTGGCTCTGAAAAAGAAAACCAGTGAGGAAAAATGGTAGTTAGCAGCCAATTCGGCTCTTGTTTTCCTTCAACCTAACTACCTAAGCATCAAAAGACTTGATAATATTTATAAGAGGAACAGAACATGGTCAGGAWGGCACCAAAAGAATGTATCGGACACAACACGCGCGCTCAGAGAAAGAGATAGAACTACATAGGCACTTTAAGAATGACACCCCTCCTTACATACATACCTTGTATATTGCCACCTCCAAGGRTGACTGCTGCAATTGTGGTAGTTGAATTTGTACAGCTTAAACGTTGATCTGGCAAGATATGGAAGGCATACGATTCATTATAATTGGGAACATGATAAAAGCCCACCATAAAGTCAGACAACCCTCACCTCAGCAAAAAGTACTAAAGAAAACTAAAGGGGAAAGGGATCCATAAAAAAGAATAAATCAACAAAAAGATGAATCACGCACCTTCCATAACAGTGATAAAACGAGGAAAGCGAGGATCAAACACTCCATCTGCATAGCAAACCTTTGGGCCGCCATAATCTGGAGTAATGGGAGAGGGCAACGAATCTACAAAAGAAAATAGTACAAATCACCTTACTAATCCCAGCTTATCACAAAACACAACTTAAGGTCATYATAATGTTGAAAGTAAATGCATATTGCAGAGGACAAGGCAGCCCTTTGAAGGCCCCACTCAAACCGGGTTATAAGATGAGGATTAAAATTTGTTGAAAGAAATGCTAATGAACTTATTAGTTGTACCGCAAAGCTTTCACTTTTGAAAAAAAAAAAAGCTCTAGCATGAGGGGCCCGTACTAATATACTAATATAGTAAAACAAGAGGTGATTGACAGGAGCTCACTACCTTGTAAAATAGATCATCAATCTCATGGCTTCATTACAGACGCAAAAGGTACTAGTTCAAAAATGATTATTAAAATTCTACATAGTTATAAACTATGCAGGTTATACCTTCATGAGCAATTGACTGCAGGTAAAGTCTTTGATCCTTGTAGTTTGAAAAAATGACTGTATCGCCAGAAACTGCAAAGGCACCACCTCCATATTCCTGTGCAAGTGAGCGAACAGAATAATCTTTTGGAATTATGTCCACCGGTGCTGTTCCAAAGTTTTCAGCTTCTTTCACAAGGACACCTCGTCTAACACCAAATTTGAACTATTATCACCAAAGCAGAAAAAGACTAACAAAAATCTCRTAGAAACAGGCATTTGTGGGAAATCCTTTCCAGGTTTTTACAAAGCAAATACAAATCCATTTGTTTAAGCTGATTTATGAAGCGTGATYKCATACAGGCATATGAAAATGAGATAAACTTCAACTGAACTCCCAAATAATTGATTTATTAGGTTATATAAYGTTATRAACTTACAAACWGTGGATGGTCTAGCACRGCCCATGATACATTCACCAATCGTATCACATACAAATATATATTGCAAACAATATGACACACCACATAATATCTAGCAACCGAAAAGTCAGTACAAGAATACAAGCATCTTGACAGATGTATAGATGCAGTATTGCAGTTAGGAGCATACACCTATTTTAATTCTCTAATCATTCTTTTCTAAAGATATATCATATGTATCAACCTATCAAATCCTTAGTCCCATAAGTTGGTCGGCTATATGAACCAAAATTGATCATTCCGGGTAGTCATCTACAAAGATTCTCTTCCTCCAGCCCTACGATCGAAGACCTAATTCTCCTACACAGCCATCAACTTCATATCTTTTCTAACTGWTAGAAATTAAGGTACTTTAAGGTCACCAATTATCACAATAACGGAAACCTCCAATGCGTGAAATACACTTTCCTAAAGACAATATTCCGATCCAATTCAAGAGCATGGGTATCATGGAATTTGTCTTTGAGATAAAATGGAGAAATCAACAATGGTAAAGCTCTTACTAACAATGTTCAATGAAAAAGAGTTAGTTTGTGACTTAGATGTAGATTTCTTTAAAGAACTAGTATGTATGGCTTTTGTTCTATTGCACATCCCCTTCATCATATCAATTTTGATATTTATAGAAAATGAAGGCACCCTGTTGCAACTCWTGACTGTTCGCGAAATGTTTCAAGTTGCAACTCCAGCCTACTCGCGAAATGTTTTGAGTAMAGTAACTCATGCCTTCTCGCAAAATTTTGTAAGTTAATTCGTGTCTTGTCATGAAATGTTACAAGTTGTATCCTATGCCTATTTTCTATTACTTTGATTGTTTGTAATCAACACCTTAACCTAATCATACAAACACATCAAACATGAATATTACCTAACTAATACTCAAAATTATCAACATTAACTCCTTCCAACAAAGTCATTTCCTCTCTCTCTCTATTTCTGTCTTCTCGTATCTCTCTCTCTTATTTTTTTTCTCTCTTCTCTCTTCTCTCATTCTTCTTCTCTACTTGTTTGAAATCACAAATCCCATCTTTGTTTCGGTGACCTTGGGTCGCTTAAATAAAACCACACAAGATTTTCCTTAGCTTGTAGCAATGTTAATTGTCTACACATACATCATATATTTGAAGTGTTTCATTGCTGAGGAATCTAAAGACTAAGATCTGCGACTAAGAAAACTAGTGGCTCGAATCTAATAATAAATTAAGCGAAAGCTTGCCACTATATTTTAATTCAGATGTCTATTAACTTATCGTGTAACGCTTTTCTTGTCATTTTCTCTGGACAAAATTGAAAGACTTGATTGACAATTGACATCTTATTAAGATTAAAAAACAAAATAGACAGAAGGGCAAGAAACACTAATGTACAGTATTAATATCCTATGACTTGGAGATAATTCTGAGTGCAAAGAGTTTACGGGAGAAGGGCTTGAACAAGTTAATTGTGATGGAGCGAGCAAAAATATTTGGTGTGACTTGGATCCTTCATTGGTATCATATTTAGAGTGGGAACCTTGTGAAGTGACTTGTAATGTGGAACTATGGTTAGTGACTTTATATGGTAATTCGTGGATGAGGAGCTGATTAGCTTCGCATTTTAATCTGGGTCAGGAGAGCCATTTAAAATTCTCTGCTTTGTCGAGTGAGAGTGAGTGGTGTCTTGGCTCACACTAAAGATGGATTTCTTTTAGTGAAAGTGCATATTTCTTGAATTCTTGACCCTTCGTGATGATAAAAATGTTGCTCAGTCGTCAAACTTCAAATGACTCAGGTATGGAAGGGTTTATGGATGCAAAAGTTCCCCCGAAGGTGAGGAATTTGGGCTGGAAAGCTCCAGAGATGGATTGAAGTGGTGTGAATTAGGAGCGTGGAATGAATGTGGGTCCGGTACGATGTCCAGATGTGGGGGCAGTTGAAGTCTGTTCCCTATCTTTTGTTCAATGTGGAGTTTGCAAGGTCTCTGGTATTTCTCCTCTGAGCTTAGAAGTTAATTTACTGATGTTTCTTTTTTTTGAGTGGGTTGTAAATTAAATGTTCGAAGGATGCTTATTATGGTGAGTTTTGTTGGCCTCCAATTTGTGATCCTATGGCTTTCAAGAAACAGTGGTTGTTTGAAGAGAGCAGAGGTTAAATGGTTCATTGCGAAAGCTACGATGTTTAACTGGGGAGTACGAAAAGGCAATGAACCTGATAAGTTGCCATCAAATTCTAGCCTTTTGTAATATGAAATGGGAGGCTCCTGGTGCGGATATATATAAGGTGAACACTGACGCTGCAATTTTTGATTCAAAGGTGGGTACGGGAGCCATTATGCGTGACCAGGTTGGTGATGGCATCTTCTTGTGACATAAAGTTTGGAGGGACAGCTGTGGATATTGCAGAGGCTATTGCAGTCAGGCATGGGGTGCAGATTGCATTAGACGCTGGGCTTCGACAACTATTCTAGAAACAGATTGTCTAAAGCTTTATCATGCTGTGAGTAAGGGGAAATGTGAGAATAATGCTTTTGGGGTATTGTTAAAGACATTTTAAATTTGGCAAAGTCTTGTACTTCTCTTACCTTTTCGTTTGTAAGAAGGTCTGGGAACTCAGCTGCTCATTTATTAGCAAAGCAAAGCTGTATTTAGAATGAGCTGAGAGTATGGATAGAAGATGTTCCCCTTATGTTACTCGAGTTGTACTAACTGATATAGTATCTTAATAAAAGCTTTTGTTTTCATGTCAAAAAAAAAAAAAGAATTATCACGAAGCAATCCAAGCGCTGTAAACTAAACATTAGTAAGGATAGTCATCTCTGTGAGAGTAAATCCGAACCTAAATACTGAAATAATACAAATTTTTACGCTATCTATAAACATTGATATGCTGATACCTATGATCAAAAAATAATAAATTACACTATGATAATTGTTGATAAGTCAATAGCCTAAGATCATTTGCACATTCTTCACAAATTGTAATCRTTGATAAACAATGATCATAAGAAATTACACTATGTAYACTGTTAATAAGTCCATAGCATGTGATCATTTACACAATGTTCACATAAATCTTAAGTTCATAATCAATCATGGATTCCAAATAGCAAAACGACTGCATGACATTCTCAACTTCCTACGATCTTCACTGTTCATAATCAAGCAACAATTCCAAAGCAAATMAACAATCACACACTATATTCTGACATTATCACCAAACAAAACAAATTATATTAGACTTCAATCAGCTCAATATGTCACGAAGTAGAAGTAATTTGAGAAGCAAGAGAAGTTATTACCCTCCTTCAGTAGGACGAGACTCGAGCAAAACAAGACGACCGTGACCGTCAACAGCGATGCCGCCGAGTCGCTTCTCGCCGCCGGAGATAATATCGGCGGTGATCGGCGATTTCCACGAGCCAAACGGTGCAGGAACCCTAGTTTCCGGCGTTGACGCCATTGTTGCGGAGCTCCTGCGGCGAGTGTGGTGGGAGGAGGTAGGAGAGAGAGTGTGGCGGTTGACACGACCGTGCGACAGTGAGAGAGAAGAGTTGAGGAGAGAGAGTGAGGGATGAGAGTGTCTGAGAAGAGAAGACCAAAGAGGTGTGTTGTTGCGGGTTAGAGTTATGGCTACTGTTGATAATGCCATCACCATTCGAAATGTGGCATTGGCATTTGATTTCAAATGGTTTGTTTGCGGTGTTTGCGCCAAGTAGATGCCCCTAGCTGCCGGTGGTTTAGCCGTTAGGACAACAATGGACCCTTATCACATTTACAGATACGGGTAGGCACGTAGCCAAAGTCAATAGGTCTATTAATGATCCGAACCATATGGGTCCGGGTAAATGCTTCATTTCCGAAATTAGAAATGTTCATTCCCGAAATTCGAAAATGTTCATTTCCCGAAAATATAAGTGTTCATTTTCATATATGAAACATTGTACATTTCGAAAATAAACATATTTACATGTGAAATGAACATTTTAGAGTTCGGAAATGATTTTCTGGACCATGATGAGGACATGGTCCCGGGACATAATGAATTTGCGTAGCCCAGTAGGTGACAGTTAGAGCAATGACAGGACTAAATGAAATTGACCGTAATCTGCATTTTGGTTGATTTTTATTTTTTTCAAATTGCAATTTTGCGGTGTTAATTGGATTAACTTATATAAAAAAACTAGATAATACCGTGTGGATGCACGTTATTAGATTGACAAATGTTAAAACTATTGTATATGGTTTTCTTTTGAGGTTATTTGAACTTTTGTTGTCTATCTGGTAAGATCTTTTCAAAATAAGTAAAAAAAATGGTAACTTCTTAAATTTCTACTTCTTCTTTACATAATAAAAATAAACTTATAAAGATGTGTCTTTGCCACTTATTTTTTTTATTTTTTCGCAAAATTGATTAGGAATTATAAGCACACTGATTTTTATTTAAAACATAATTGTGGGAATGAATAAAGTTGGCCAGCTGAAAGACCATGAAATGAACTTCCAAAAAAAGGTATAGAAAGTCTAGATATATTACCATATGTGTTTCCTAAGAAATCAATATGTTACTTTATTACTGATATTTCATCTGTGTTATGGAACATCAAAAAATAACAATGAAATAAAAAAAATGTCTTAGAGAAGTATAAATACAATTTTTTTTAAAAAAAAGCCTCATGGGGAATGGAGCTACTCAAAGCTTGGCAAGATGTTACTAGCATTGACCTTTATTTATGAAAATAAATACAATAAATAAGGAAACCATTAAAAATTTAGTTAAAAAATCAATGCAAAAGCTTGGGAGGGGAAAATTTACTTAGTAGGAAGAATGCGGGGTTGCTTAGTAGGATTACTACATAATTGCTTCTGCCCGATCAGATTGCTCGATCTTAATATATACTTTGTTATATATGTTTGCGTTACTTGCATAACATCTTTATTTATAAAATTCCATCTTCAAGGTTATAAAAATTATTTTACAATTATTTATAATCAAACATTTTTGAATTATTGTTTTCCAAAGCACATTAATATAGTATTTTAATAATTATGTTGGTTTATTTTTTTATGCAAATCATTTAATAGGGAAAAATGAGAGGAATTAGGAGGGGAATGAAATAGTTGGGGATGCTTTAGTTATAGTATATAGATTATATAGACTGTTTGATCACGTTGCGAATGCACGCGTGATAATAATTTAGTATCAATATCGATCTACTAAAAAAGAAATTGTGTCGACTATGTACTTGGATTTTACAACCTTACTAAAAAAATGATCTAATTAATACTTATATTAGATTGAAATACTTAAATTCAATACGACAAGTATAAATTTCAATCGAACGTGATTGTTGTACGGAGGAAATTATGATCCATTCCCCGAATAGCCTACAAGCGCTCATCATGCATTCTAGTAATTCACGCATATAAGTTTAACCAAAAACTCACTAGAATTACATAGAATGTCATTGGATAGTCTTGTAGGGATATCGTGGACATGGACATGGGATGGCCGTCTTGTACGGAGTATTACCAATTTGAGAACATTTCAATATTTTATGTCACCCAAAAATATGCACTTTTTAATTATTTACTGTAGTTGATAGTTGGTATTTAAGTGATTTAATAATTTTGATCAGTACGATAATATTATCCAATTCTAAATTCATTTAATTTAAATTTAAAGTAATGATAGTGACTGTGTACAGTGAACTCACGTATCATGTGTCGCACTCTTCATCATGATTCAACGCGATTACCGTGGCAAAGTACGTCCAGATAAAATCCGCATCAGAAACAGTCGAAGAATCGGTGTCTGTGACAAGCGTGAAATGATAATCAAATTGGAGTGGATGGGACTAAAATGTCACACATGCAAGCTTCCAGATTAAATGGTGGTATACTATACAATACCGAAAAACCTCATTAATTAGCAACTACTTAAATAAACTCACCACACACCTACTTTGAGAGCATCTCTCACCTACTTTCTCTTCTTAAATGCACTTTTACTCCTTTATTCACACATAAATTACTTAGCATCAGCGGGAGTAATATGATAGATTTTTCTTTAGCAGGTGGCATAGCACGTTGAAGGGACTAAGGATCAAAGAAGTGCTAAGGACCTTGACTAGCTTAGGTCTCACCTTTGCTCATTGGAGGGAAGTGCCAAGGCTCCATTCCTTTGTCCAATAAAGGTTAGCTCTCCTGAGCTGAGGTACAATTAACGAGAAGCATTCACCCCTCTCTCAACCCAGAAGCTGAGGAAATATTGTAGCTTGCAATTGACACGTTTGCACTTGCTACAATATTTGGCTGCGTCTATAGGGAGGCATGCAATCAAAAAATGGCTTCAGGAGATGGTCAAACACGAAGAAGGGGGAACACTCCTCCATCTTCCGAAAAGGAAAGCAATCCAAATGGTGATAACCACCTTGACAATTCTGTCTTCCAAGCTGCGGAAGACTTAGGTACGTACATTGGGACGAAGTTTCACTTTAAGACTTGGATAGTCGCTATGTGACTTACGACATCTTGAAGAAAGAGATAGGCGTTGGGGTGTCGGAGATCGTGGACCGCTTTGCTAAACAACAAGACGCGAAGGCCCAACTCCAAGCTCTGAAAGAAGAGAACGCACGCTTGAAAGCCTTGCATGCGGGTAATATAAGTCCAAGGTGAGTGGTGGTGAAGCTCCCGCTAAGACTTATGCATTGGAATTCAACACTCCTATAGCACAAAAATGATACTCCATCCGGTTTTTTTAGATATTCCATGCCATTTTTGTACAGTATTTAAGAGTTAAGTGAGTTAGATAAAATAATTGAGTAAATTAGGTAAAAAAAAGTCGAGTAAGTTAGGTAAAAGAGTAAATATGTGAATAGATTTGGTAAATTTAAGGTTGTTAATGAGTCGAGCCTGCTCGAGAGCTACTCGAGCTCGACTCGTTGGGGCTCGGCTCGAAAATAAACGAGATGATACCCAGGCCAAGCTATGCTAAGCTCGGCTCGAAATGCTTGCGAGCCACTTGAATTATATATTTATTATTTTTTTTGGTGATCATATATTTATTATAAATAATATAATTATTTTACACATTTAATAAATAAAAAAGGCATAAATTAAAAAATATGATTACTAAATACAACCTTATTTTTTACACGTAACCTACGTAAATACCCAAATACCCAATGTAATTTTTCAAAAAATCTTTGATTCTTTTGCTCTAATATCATCATACTCTTAACCAGTTACTATGCTTAACCCAGTAATCCCAACATGCAAGTATTTGCGAATTAGGGAATTTTGACTCCTGTTGGTTCATGTTCTTTGTTATTTGGTGATTAAATTTAGTTGGTAAATACTTTTTTTAATTGATTTATTTTGAATTTTCAGATTTGGATGACAAAGCAATCATCATTTGCAAACAACGAAGTTGCTCTCCTTCATCTTCTTTTTTTTTAAATCTTTTTTTTTCTAGATTTGAACAGTTTGGGGTGAATATCAAAGTATATCTAATTCAATTCAAATTTTTCCTCAATTACACTCTAATCTAATGTGTTGTAAATTAGAATTTGTTTTCAAAATTAGTATATGTTAAAGTTTTGGTGTAATTTTATTGTAGGGTTTTCTAAGATATGCCCCGAGTTTTTGCGATTTCTAAGTTGTCTACACCTTTTTCAAACCTTCCCACTTGTGCACTCGATTTTCACTTCGTTACCAGCTGTGACCTTTATTAATCCTCCCTTAACCCTGGTTAACTTGTTAGTTAATTCCTAAATAACACATTTAAGCCCTTAAAAAAAAGTTAAATTAAATTCATTCAATTTAAATAACCCATTTGTGTGACCGTTGGTAGTTTTCATCTTTCTTCTCTTTCTCCTTGTTCTCTTTCTTCATCTTCTTCTCTTTCCTCTTTCATTTTTAATTTTCATGCAGATGGTTGTATTGAGATCCATCGAATGCAGGCGCATTACAATATTGAAAATCCATGTCTCCAATCTTCCAGAAACCTAGAAAAGTAACTGGAGATGTGATGCGGGTGTTGGATGTGGCATGGTCGAGTTGTTGTCTTAATGGAGGTTCATAGTCCTCTATTGCCGAATCTGTCAGAGAGATGGTTGTATTGAGGGTTTGTTAAGTTGTGGCCTTTTGAATGAATTGGTTATTTGGTTGGAATGCCATGTCTCGTAAGATCCGAAATTTGGTGGAATTCAGTAGTATTGTAATATACATTTTAGGTGTATTTTCGTAATTGAGTAAAATGGAAATGATTTAGCATTTTGCAAAAATTGATTTTAGTTGGTGTTAAATGATGTTTCTTGAATTTTACATTAACATTAGACAAACATTACGAAATTCACACGGTTTGCAACCAACAGAAACTAAAACAAACCCTTTGCATCAAAACATACTAAAAAGTCTTGCAAACTCTGTCAAATACAATAATCTGTTTGCAACTATGTCAAATACAATCACTTTGCAACCATGTCCATGGCCAATCAGTTATGAAACTGTGTCAAACATAATCAGTTGCATCAAAACATCCTCAGTTCAGTTTGCTAAACCAAACACATATTGTTTGCCAAAAGGAATTAGATTACTTAGACATCTGATTGTTGAGTGCCTGATGGTTGAGATCCTGTCACCATCACTCCATCATGTTTCATCTTCAGTTTGGGCTGCTTCTTCTCCCAGTCTTCCTTTTCTTGCGTGATGTGCCAGCTTCATTTTTCATGGACTTCATGCTGTGTCTCAGTTTCTTCAGCCCAGTTGTCAGATGTCAGATATCAGCATTTCAATAAGAAATGCAGCTGAGTGTCCTTGTTCAATGGCTGTTGGGACAGATCTTTTTCTATTGAGGTTTTTGAGCTTTACCTTTTGTTCAGCAAAACTCTTTAGCTGCTTAGTCCTCCTTTGCAAGTAATTGCATTGTGGCCTGTGGCTTTGCATTTACTGCAAGTGAATTGTGGAACTCCTTTTTGCCTTTTTTTAACTTCACCTTCTTCCCTCTTCTATTCCTAGAAGGTCTTCCACAACTCCTTTTCGTGGAGGCATAGTACAGGGACATCTTGGACATTGGCCAATTTCTGGTTCTGTACAGGGACATATACTCAGCATGTGCTTCTTTGTACCTAGCAACAGAAATACCAATCACTTACATACGCACAGAGGTCCCTACCAGCATGTAATATGCCTTGTACCATGCTTGCAGGGTATTCCCGATAATTGCCACGCCCACAGAGGCATATGTTCTAGCTTGATTGACACAGGAAGCCTGCCCTTCATCATGATATTCATAAGTGCCTCTTCCCGATGGATAAGCTTGGCCAAAACCTAGACTCCTTGTCAATTTTCTCACGCTGAAGACAATGTTGGACAATATTCCATCATTAGCCCTTGCTCTGCTGTTGTTGCCTCGTTGCATGGCTCACCATGGCAATCTCCTCACACCTGTCAATTCAAATAACAAGTTAAATTCAGAATTATAATTCACAAGTTATCAGAATTATAATTCAGAATATATATCTGACTTCAAATAACAATTATAATTCAGAATTATACCTCACCACTTAAAATTCAGAATTATATTTCACAATTAAAATTCAGAAATGTATGTGACACTTAAAATTCAGAATTATAGTTGACAATTGTAATTGAAATTTATTTCACAATTAAAAGTCAGAATTATAGTTGCACAATTAAAATTCAGAAAGTTTTATGTGTTCACATTAAAACACATAATAATTGTCAATTAAAGAGTTCAGAATTGTTTCACTAAAAGTCAGATGATAATTAACAACTAAACTAATACGATACCTCGTAGCAAATACGCTGTGCGTGTTGCCCTACACCCAATGTGCGTCTGTTGAAACTTTCAACGCAAGAGTTTTAGTGTTTTTCATCACAAGCCAAGTGGTGATTAAATTGCCATCTAGCCATCGTGTCTAACTGACCTAGTCCTTGAACCCTTATTGCCCTAAACCAGCAATGCTTGTAGTTGTGTCAGGCCTTCCTAAATGTGTAAGGAGAGTATGATTCACCACATTCCAGAATTGTTTGTGCACTCAGAAGACCAGGGTAATCAGTCTGAGTTTTTGCACAAGTGTCTGCACAATACCTCCTTGGTACCTTAGCATTCATCTCCCTGGTTGCCTTGCTAAATTCCAAATGAGTTGGTTATCTAGACAAGCTACCCAATATCTAAGCTTTGGACTTATCTTTATCAAACATGCGCATGAGTGTCCAATATCAAGTTAACTGGTAATTTTCTCCTCTTAAAAGTGTATTCCAGTATAAGGGTTGATAGGCCAACTCCCAACCATTCTTCATTATACCATCACCATATCATTCAAAACTCCAACAACAAACACTTATCAACATCCTCAATAACAAGAACAAACCAATGTTCCTAAAACGAGTTCAAACCCTAGAGACATTCTGCAACTACATGCACAAATACAACTCGAAATTAAAACCTAAATTGAACCCTAATCATACAAAATTAGAAACAAAAAAATGCCACAGACATGCCAACAAACCAGAATAAAATAGACAACAAAAATCAAACCACACATAACAATGACAACCAAAATTCAACCGAAAAAATTCGAAATGCTTCAAAAGAATTAGTCGTGAAATAAACATAACTATAGATCTTCAAAAGAATCAAGAAGAATTTAGGGGATTTACACATCTTCACAAGAGGACACATCTTTAGTTTTCCACAAGAACGTCAAAATCCAGAAGTTGAAGAGTGTAATTGGAGTGAATGCGAGTGAGTGAGAGAAACGCGAGTGATGAGGGTTATTGATCAATATTAAGAATGTGAAGAGTCAATGGTTTAAATTTTAATAACATTAAAGTTTTTTAATTTATAAATTAACCAAGTTAACCAGGGTTTAAGGGAGGATTAAATTAAAGGTCACAGCTGTTAACGTAAGTAAAACGTCTGAGTTGCACAAGTGGGAAGGTTTTAAAAAGGTGTAGACAACTTAGAAATCGCAAAAACTCGGGGGCATATCTTAGAAAAACCCTTTCATATAATTTGGGGCGAATTTTTATTTGCATATCTTTTCATATCTTTGGAATGAATTCATTGCAATTCATATATTTGGGTTAAATTATTAAGATGTTAACTTCATCTTGTTGGGATGGAGTATAGTGTTTCCGTTCATTTAAGTAGTTTGAAATCGAGCAACTATTTCACTTTTCTAGGCTATTACCAACAGAAAAATCAAAAATAATGTATTATATTGTGAGTGACGTCAAAAGATAAAAATAGATGAAATTTTCTATAAAATATTTCTAAGGTTTTATGTTTTACTACAATATACCTCTGCAAATAAATAAATAAATAAATCGTCCACAATATACCCCAATCTATGATACCATTCTATAATATAACCTTGATGGTTAAATTTAACCAAACATTTAGTTAAGTATAATTTAAAAAAAAACATAAAAAAATTAAAAAATCAGCAACCATTTCTCCTATCACCCACCCACACCCCACCACTCCTCCCACATCAATCAAAGGTTAAACTCAATTAAAGATTTTATAAACATTTGGTTATCACGTAAAGGGTACTAAACCTCGTGGGTATATTGTAGAAGAAATTTTTTTGTAGGTATATATTGTAGAAAACGTGAAACCAAAAGGGTATTTTTATACAAAATCCCAAAATAGATTGGAGAAGTGTGGAAAAGGAAAGAAAGTAAGGAAAAATGTGGAAAGTAAGGGATGATGGAGTTGAAAAGCAAAAATAGATTATATAAAGTGTGTCCCAAAATAGACTAAAGTACAATGTAAAAAACATTAAAACTCCTCCAAATGAGAAAATTGCACAGAACATTAAAAATCGGGGGAGTATTTATGAACAAAATACAGTAAAGAGAATTAAATGACTTTTTTCCCCTCTACATCCCAAAAGAAAAACCACATGATGCCTGCCTTTTCTTCTGGCTATATGCAAAGCAGTATTGCCCTCACAGTGTGTCATATTTAGTAAAGGAACAACCTTAAATAGATCCTCCACTATCTCAAGATTCTGCCCCTTCACCGCCATGCCTTCCCCCAGTTGTTGGCTGCGGGCTTGCATGGAGAAGGTTTAGCATAAGGCATTACGGTTGTTAGACAGAGCAGTATCAATCCCTGCAACAAGGAAATTCAATACTGTCAGGGTTTGTTAACAAAATTCTTACTTCAGTAGTCTGCATTTTCAAGTCACAAATTGATTAGTAACTAAGCAAAACTGTTAGTTTCTATAATTATAAATACTATCTACTATAAAAGCATTATAAAATCATGTTTAGTGTAGTAACAACAAAAACAGTAACAAAGCAAGAATATCCTGAATTCCTAAAACTCTTGTTCAAGAAAAAAGATTCAGATACACATATCACAAATGCCACAAACACTTAACTTACAGAAAGTGYATTAAAAGTGCTCTTTTTGAATTTTGAAGACAACTRTAATTCCTGAAAATTTTCCATGTTTGTCGTCAAGATACATTGGAGTGACAAGAATACAGGAAACATACTACAAAGTTATACTTCCTCCGTTTTTATTTAGATGTAACACTTTTCTTTGGGCCCAAAATTGGCCCAAAATAAGGAAATTGTCATTAGGGAAATTATTAGGAAATTAAGTAAACCCCAAACAACCCAGCCACCCACTGCAACCACCTAAACCACCGCGATGACACCCACYGCAACCACCTAAACCACYGCGAYGACACCCACCACAACTACTACAATGACCTCCACCATTGCGACCGCCAAACGCCACAGAAAACCAGCCCAAASAAACCACGCAACCACCGYCGAGTTCGATTTGATCGATTGTTCGATTTAGAAATTTTAGAGTCCCCAACCACCAAATAACAACATACGCAGCYACCGCCTGCAACAATCAACCACCAAACAAGAGCCACCACAAAACCACAACCAACAATCGAAAGGAAAATCGAAAAAATTGAAATCGATCTTGTACTTGAAATTGAATGGAAAATCAAAATCGAAAAGGAAACCACCAACAATAGAAAGGAAAATCGCCAACAAATGAAATCAAAATCTAAATCTAAAGGAAATTGAAACCACCAACAATTGAATTAGGGATTTAGGGTTTCGAAGTGGTTGGAGCTATGGTGGGATTGATGTGTGCTCTGGGTGGGGCCGATGCGTGCTCTAGGTGGTTCGGCGTCAGGCGAGTGGTTGGGGGGCACAGCTGGCCAGGCGTGTGGTCAGGGTGGCACGACGGGGCTATGTGAGTGTTTTAGGTGGTTTTCTGGGTGGTTGGATGGTTTGGGTTGGGTTTTATGGGTGAGTTTAATTAGGATAATGGTATTAGTTTAATGTATTATGGTAAATTAGGTTAGTATAATTTGTATTATTAGAAATTAAGTGAGAATTGGTAAGGGCAATGTAGACATTTCAACATTAAATACTTACAAATATGGCAAAAATAAGTGTAACATCTAATATAAAACATCCCCAAATAGGAAAGTGTACCATCTAAATAAAAACGGAGGAAGTAAGAGTTTTAGTAAATTATACCTAGT
>SNQN01000303.1:107777-129655 GCA_008642245.1 Bassia scoparia
ACCGCCTGCAACAATCAACCACCAAACAAGAGCCACCACAAAACCACAACCAACAATCGAAAGGAAAATCGAAAAAATTGAAATCGATCTTGTACTTGAAATTGAATGGAAAATCAAAATCGAAAAGGAAACCACCAACAATAGAAAGGAAAATCGCCAACAAATGAAATCAAAATCTAAATCTAAAGGAAATTGAAACCACCAACAATTGAATTAGGGATTTAGGGTTTCGAAGTGGTTGGAGCTATGGTGGGATTGATGTGTGCTCTGGGTGGGGCCGATGCGTGCTCTAGGTGGTTCGGCGTCAGGCGAGTGGTTGGGGGGCACAGCTGGCCAGGCGTGTGGTCAGGGTGGCACGACGGGGCTATGTGAGTGTTTTAGGTGGTTTTCTGGGTGGTTGGATGGTTTGGGTTGGGTTTTATGGGTGAGTTTAATTAGGATAATGGTATTAGTTTAATGTATTATGGTAAATTAGGTTAGTATAATTTGTATTATTAGAAATTAAGTGAGAATTGGTAAGGGCAATGTAGACATTTCAACATTAAATACTTACAAATATGGCAAAAATAAGTGTAACATCTAATATAAAACATCCCCAAATAGGAAAGTGTACCATCTAAATAAAAACGGAGGAAGTAAGAGTTTTAGTAAATTATACCTAGTACTCAGTATATCTTAATTTACATAATACATGTCAGTTAATGATCAAACTTTATTATTGAGAAGTAGATACAAAGTATTACAAGTATAGATAAGTGTTTATAAATCGCTAAAAAAAAAAAAAACTTATTATAGATAATTGTTTAGACATAACTACATTCACCTTACAGTGGGGGGGGGAGGGTAATAGAAATCACTACATTCAAAATACCCCTAATGAAGATTGAACTCAAGGCCTTTACCAATTGGTCAAACTTTTGGTGGTAATTATAGTAGCCAGAGAAGCATAGAACATGTTTTGATCACCCTACATACTTACATGTACCAATTACCACATTCTATATATACAGGAAGTACAGCATGTCATAATTTCAAATTTGTTTTCATGTATTTGGAAGAATCATACATTCATGCACACTGCATCTTGCATGCACTATATGATTATTTGTCTAGTAAAACCAGGTCATGTGATCCCAAAACCGCATCTACTCTCTACTCATTCCATCTCATCTCTGCTAATTATCCTCTACTTCCGAGCTGGCACAATTATGATGGTAATCACAAAATACTGTGATCATTTTTGGCTCTCTTTCCTTAACACTACCACTCCACAAGTGCATTTCTTTTATTATAAATCAAGAAAAGGAATCCTTTCTATTGTCCATTTTTCRCAGTAGCGTGCAAGGCCATACTACCATTCCTTGACTACAAGAAAGGATTCACCACCTCCGTTTACATATTAAATACCCTCGTGCGATATTCCAGCAAAAACAATCAATTCACATCTTATAATATTTAAACAAAAACAGCAACAAAATCAGTGAAAAAAAAAATAGAAACGAGAAATGAAATCTCACCAGAGGAGAACTATGGAAGAGATGAAACACAGTAGAACAAACTGCATCAAGCTCAGCCCGAGAACTACAACACATTGCCATTGGAACCCCTGGTTTTCAATGCACTGCTCCCAGCAAATCTATTACAATTTTTTATAAAGAAGTCATGTCATATCAACCATAATCAATAAATCAAAAATGATCATATGAAAATTTGACATTGAAGTAAAGGATTGAATAACAGTAAAAACCTTCAAGAGTAACACCACATTAACAAAATCAATCAAACAAATAAAAACACATGCAAAAAATCAAATCTTTAAAATAAAAATAAAAAATTGGATAAAAATAAGCATTAAAAAAAAAGCAGAAAAATGGAACCCAAATCAGAAAAACAAAAGATCTGACAAAAAGCCCAACTAAAATTAGCAACAATAGAAGCCAAAGTGCCAAACCATTAGTAGAAAACCCATCACAAAAACTAAAAAATCAATCTCCTGTAGAAAAGGGAAAAAGATATTTAAGAATGAAAATAGCAAAATTCTACCAATTGGGATCCAGAGGTGGCAAAATTCGAAGTAATAGAAATCGAAAAACCCCAGAATATTACTGATACGAGGAATGGAAATCGACTCTAAAACTCTTACTTACACATAAAAATGAGCGATTGAAGATGGCGAATACGAAAGCTCGGAAACACAAGAAACCCTCAACTTGGAGCTTCAATTGGCGTCCCATGGGCCGCATGCGGCTTTTCATTCACAAGAACCATGGCTAGCAGTTAAAACCCTCGACATGGAACTATCTTTGGCRTCGCATGGTCGCAAGCACTTTATCATATATATGGAAACAACCATCAACATGTAGAAACAAGCCTGATGCCATTGTAGAGGAGAAGATGAAAGCCAGAACAAGAAAGAGAAACTGAGAAAGGGTGGACGAATGCAAGAATTCGGAAAAATAAAAGCAATAAAGAATGAGTGAGAGTCAAAGGAGAAAATACCAGGTCAAACCATGGCTAGCAGTTAAAACCCTCAACATGGAACTATCTTTGGCGTCGCATGGTCGCAAACAGTTTATCATATATATGGAAACAACCATCAACATGTAGAAACAAGCCTGATATCATTGTAGAGGAGAAGATGGAAACCAGAAGCAGAAAGAGAAAGGGAGGACGAACGCAAGAATTCAGAAAAACAAAAGCAGAAAAGAATGAGAGAGAGTCAAAGGAGAAAATACGAGGTCAAACAAGAAGGTAGGGGCAGAATGGTCATTGTAGAAGGGAGGGTAGAAAGGGAAGGACACTTCATCATGAACAGTAAAATGGGATTCTCACTTTTTATAGTAGTAAGATATAAGTTTTATAAGAGGCAAGTATATAATGAACAACCGAGTGTTGCGTTGGATTCTCCGATCTAGTTTATTGTAGTTTATGATAACATTGAATAAAAATAATATTATTTGTTTGTTTTTCCTAAACACTCGTCTTAAAGGTTGCATGACTTTCATTCTATTTACTGTCAGTCTAGATTTAAATCAAGAAAATATTCTGCCAGTAATGAGACCCATATTATTTTGCACAAATAGCTGGTATTTTTAGGAGCATATTTCTTGGCTAGGATCCTAATCCACATATGGCTAACACTCCAGCTTATTTTTACCCAGCCTTTTAGAGGAAAAAGAAAAATAATAATCTGATAAGGGCATGGTTTGTCAAGGGAAGGAGAGTTGGAGGCATTGTAATGTAAAAACAGGMGTCAATGCTAAGGTGTACTATGATCATAGTTCACAGGGCAACATGTTCYGTAGTTATGCCAGGAATTAAACAATTTCATTAAATATCTAGGGAACATAAAAATCTAAGGAAAATCTCTACTACAAATTTAGGAGCTCACCAACCTGTCGAGTAAGACATAAGGAGCTTTCGCCTATCCATCTCTTTTAGTGGAACATCTACGGGATGTCTTCCTTGACGCTGCATAGCAATATGGTGCTTCAAGTTAATAAACACAAAGTCAATCTAAAATGTAAATTGTCTATAACAWAAAACAAATGGAAAAAATAATGAGCTAAAATATAGTGACTGATTGTTTATCAAATGGAAAAATGGTCAGARGGAATTACCACACGATGTCAACATGTATGTACTTCCACAACTTCAGCAGCAGATAGTTCCAGCAACTAACAAATGATTGATCAGATACTTGCCACTGATAACCATTTTAAATTACTCCTCAACACAATCACAATCTATAACAAGCTCAGCAACATATATAGCGTCTTTCATATGCTCACCCAGCTCTTCCAGCAAGGTATATATCCCATGTGATAGTTCCATTGATGAATCCCCCACAAGAAATGGTTCAAAACCACTTCCTATATCAACCCAAGCACAACCGGGGGTTTTGAGCACTCCCGAATCTCTCATGAAAGTCCGAACTCTTGACAGCTTGTCCCAACGACTAGCAGCAGCATACATATTAGCGATCAACACATAGTAACCGGAATTATTGGGCCTCAACGCAAGCAATTTTTCAGCCGCCCACTCTCCCAAATCTGTGTTTCGATGGATACAACAAGATCCAATTAGAGTAGCCCACATATCAGCACTTGGTTCATARGGCATCCCTCTTATGATTTGTTCTGCTTTCTCAAGCAAMCCAGCCCTACCAAAAAGGTCCACCATGCATGCATAGTGCTCTAAACAGGGTTTTATGCCAAACACACTCTGCATTTCTTCAAAGAGTAACTGACCCTGGATCACAAGACCAGAATGGCTACAAGCTGATAGAACTGCCACCATAATTATATGATCAGGTTTGATTCCAAGGGTAATCATCTCCTGAAATAATTTTAATGCAGCTTTTCCTTCTCCTATAATTCCATAGCCGGTTATCAAAGAAGTATATGTGACAACATCCTTCCTAGTTAATGAATCAAACACTATTTTAGCCTCAGAGATTTTTGCTGCTCTAGCATACATTTCTATAAGAGCATTCCACAGTAGCAAATATTGGCTAAAACCTTGATGCTTGATTATGTAACAATGAAGTTCTTTTCCATGTTGCAGATTAGCTACTCGTGCACACAAGGGAAGAATGCTTGCTATTGTAATATAATTTGGTATAAAGCCGCAAAGGAACATCTCTCTGAATAGAAAAGAAGCTTCCTCGTATATTTCATAATGTGCGTACCCTGAGATAATTGAATTCCAAGATACTATATCCTTTTSTTCCATCTGCCGAAACACAATATGTGCATGTCTTTGGTCTTGACACCWGGCATACATGGTAATCAATGCATTCTGAACATTCAGAGATTTAGCAAAACCACCACGGATAGAAGAAGCATGAATCTCTCTCCCTACTTTGATAGCTCCAAGGTGAGAGCAAGCGCTCAAACCACTGGCCATTGAAACAGCATCCAAATTAATGCCACATTCCCTCATTTGRGAAAGGAATTTTAGTCCTCTCATATAATTTCCCGTTCGCAAACACCCACCAATGATGGTGTTCCATGTTATAATATTTGATTTAACACCCTCMAGTTGCATTTTCTCAAACAGCACAAACACTTCTTCCCACATACCCTTAGAAGCATATCCCGAAATCATACAGTTCCATGAGAATGAATCCTTAGTCAGCAAATTATCAAACAAGAAACGAGCAACTTCAATTTCTCCACATTTTCCATACATAGAAATCAATGCATTTTGCACACACAATGACTCTCTGCTTTTGCTGACCAATATGGAGCTATGTACTTCTTTACCAAAAATAAGATCTAGTTGTTCACCACATGCCTTGAGCACTGATGGGTATGTATATTCATCTGGTCTGATCCCAGTATTTAACATCTGTCTGTAAGTAGACAGAGCCTCATTTGATAGGCCACTTCTTACATAGCCTGATATAAGGACATTCCAAGCCAAAGGATGCAAAATATTAGATTTCTCAACTATTAACTTTGCCTCTGGGAATAAGTTAAAAGTTGAGTACAATGTGACCAGCTTTGGCAGCAAGATCCTATGTTGAGCTAGACCCAAAGTTAGGATATGGGCATGGACCTGCCGGCCCTGTTGAAGCAACTTCAGGTTAGAACAAGCTAGTAGCAGGGAAGATATCGGCTCTAGGATTTGTTCATAAGAGGAAGAAGCAGCCAAGTGACGCTGAATCGAAGAGAAAGCACTAAATGCTTTGCCTAGATCACCTTGTCCTATAAATTCCTTAAAAGATGCAAATAAACTATGAAACATCAAATTTCTGCTGTCAATTTCAAATGGTTCTCTTCCTAGAGTATCTAAACTTACCACCTGATTTTGTTGCAATTCAATGTTCGTGGTGCCTTGTTTCCACTTTGTAGGAATACACGCCTCGATCTGGAASGCAAATCGCCCTTTTRAAGAAAAGCTTGAAGGAAAAAACGGCATGCACAGGAAAGGGACTTAACGCATTTTCCAACTGCAAGTACAAGCAATCCACATTCAATGCAAAAATTGGCAACAAAGCTAGCTAATTCTCATTGATCTAAAATCAATCAATCATATTCCCATAAGTGGGGTCGGCTAATTGAACTAAAATCTATCTATATATTAGTAATATTACTATAATACTATGTTTAATAACAGGGTTTTTGCATACATTGTTGACAGTTTGACACATGACACTTCCATACTATTTTCATAACCGGGTATGCTCTTCCCTTCCTCTTTCCTTTGCCTTTCACACTTGGAATCACATCACAGTGTGTTTGAACATAGGTTACTTGATTTCGATGTGTGTTATGCTTGTTGTAGTTTAATATTATATTTCTAGTGTTGGTTCAAATCAGCCCCAAAAGTCTACGCAACTAGAGCCATTTCTGCCCCAAAATCACCCAAAACCACAACAGCAATATATAACCTCCCAAACAATAGAAATTGAAACAAAACCATAAATAATTCCAACAAAATTGACACAAAACTCAAAGCAAATGAGCAAATTAATTCAAACATATAAAGTGAAAAGGAACAAAGTTATAAATAGATGAAATAAATTCAACACGAAATTAGAGACAAGAGGAGAGAGAAGAAGAATACCTTAAAAACCGAAACCCTACAGTGATATTAAGAAGCAACCACACGACATTGCAACGCAACAATAGCAGCAGCGCAACACCAGAGAGATCAGACACAGAGACGCCGTCCGTCGATGGGACTGTTAGGAGAGAGAGGAAAGAGTTGGATTTGTCAACTATTTGAGTAATGAAATATTTAGAAAGCTTCATCTGTATTGCTAAATTTTATTACGAAGTACTAGATTCATTTTGTAAGTTTGATCTTAGTTTTCCTATACATACACAGATCACTTGTTTGATTTGTTTCTAGGGCACTTTTTAAGCTGTACGTAGTTTTTATATATTTCTTACAAAAAATTCGAGATAAAATGTTAAAGTGTATCTCCGCTATTATTTTTGCCTTGGACATTACGACTTACACAGCAATTGTCTAATTCTTAAATGATAACTCAACACCCACATTTGTGCCAAAGGTCATCATCCTAATAACAGGGTTACGAGATGGTTTCACCATGAGCATTACAAGCTCTCTTTCTCTCAGTATTGTTGGATGATTAATGTGTTGTACTTAATGAGCTTCTTCGGATACTTATAAGTAGGATGAGCAAAAACAGGGTAACCGCCCCGAACCTGGAACCGGTCCGAACCGGCGGTTCCGGAACGCGAACCGTTGGATCGGTATCGGTTCCGTTCCAAAAAATGAGGAAACCGGTGTGACCGGTTCCGGTTCCGGGTACAAAAATTTTGAACCGGTACCCAGTGGGTACCCAGTGTACCGTTCGTGACCGGTATCCGCACCACTGTTTTAAACCAGTACCAAGTAACTGGTTGACTTTTTAGTTTATTAAAATACATTTGTTAAGTAAAAAAATCCAAATTATATAAACTATAAAACTTGAATTATTTGTATAAAGCATGTGTTTTGTGACCAATACACCATATACAAGTATGAAATTAACTAGATAATCTTTACCTTTTACTGATTTTTATTTTTTAAAAAATCTAACGGGGTAACCGGTTCCGAACCGTTCCCAGCGGTTCCGGTTCCGGTTCCAAAATTTGGAACCGGTCCAACCGTTCGGTACCGTTCCAATTATTAGGAACCGTTCGGTTCCGGTTCGGTTCCGGTTCCACCCAAATGATCGGATACCCGGTCTTGCTCAACCCACTTTAAGTGCTTTTCTTAACCCTTGGAAGCTAGATGTGTGACATTTGCACTCATCTGCACTATTGATTATCCGTTCTACTATTTTAGTGTACAAACATCTGATTCTCGTTTCATCTCTGATTAGACTGGCTCTGACGTGGGTTCTTGCCACCTAGATCGCTTGATCCAAAATTGGGTTGACACGTGACATGTGGGCCACATGACAAATCAATCATATTTCTGACAACAAATATAAATAATGATGTATTTCACATATTGATTTTTAAAAGTATTTTATAATCTTGGTAAGAAAAAAAATCAATGGGTAAAAAAAATTAGCATAAAATTGTTGTGTTGTAACTAAAAAAGTAGAGAGAGAGAAATACATCACTTAATTCGTTTGAATATGAACATAACACATAATTATAATTATTTGATATGAAACTAATGAAATTATTGGATTAGTAAACACAACATTTCATCTTAAGGTCATAGATCAAGACTTGCATGGAAGATGAAAACTCATGTGGCATGTTTTCATCTTGAAACCCATAGGTTCTATTCATATAGAGTTTATTTGTAATCAATATGGAACACAATTATTTATGATTCAATTTGAATTAATTTTATAGTGCATTCATTCTTTTTTTTAAAAAAAAATCATTTTATACATATATAGGTCTAAGTCGGGCCAGACATGAATTGCCATGGTGTTTGATTCCGTTATGTAATTAATTATGAAAATTGTTATAATTGAACGCCTAATTTAAATTATTTTGTTGTAGAATTTTATTTTGTAAATAATTATTAATTCATTAGATACTTTAATAGGTCTTCCGTGACTTAATATTTAACACGTTCTTTAATAAAATTTTATGAATTTATCTATTTATYAAATAAATATACTGTACTAATTTAAAATTTTAAGTGAATAGAGAAAAAGAATGAAATATTATTGGTTTTTATATGCAAACACATATAAATACTCCCTCCGTTTTTTTTAGTTGTTCCAGTTTCTATTTTGGGATGTTTTTAAATAGTTGTTCCAAACCAATCTAAAAATAAYWTTTTCACATTWTACCTACTTTATTTACTCTAACATTAATGACTTACCCCTTTCTAAAGTCAACTTTCATTACTTTACCCAATCTTTTCACCCAAAATTACTATTTCCCATAAAATTTCATTCACACATTTACTCTTTTDCYTAACTTATTCAACTTTTTACCCAACTTACTCAACTATTTTATTCAACTCAATCAACTCTTAAAAACCGTTCCATAATGGTATGGAACATCTAAAAAAAACGGAGGGAGTATTATTTATGTATGTAGGTTAAAATATTTATTTTAATTTCATTATATTTTTTTAGCAAAGAAGTCGAGAGGTTTAAGATATAAAACATTCTAATTTATTTGACATAAATCAAACACTGAGTTTAATCGAAAACTTTTCTACATACCTTTTTACCCTCAACAATAGCATTTAAAAAATATTTTTAAAATAGCATTTACCATCTTTTAGCCTGTGTTACATTGTGCTGATATTATATGATGTTTTCCCCATCGTTCTCTTGTTGACTGATATGATTTTAGGCCTCTTTAGGCTCTTTTTGCTATTAATATTCTTTGTCTAGTATTTCCATACAATTTCAGGGGCGCTTTGGGCTTTTAGTTGGACTGGCGTTGGGCTTGGATCGTGAATTTTGAAGATAGAAGAAAAAAAGTCRCATTTTGGGTTGGATTAAATTGTTGATGGGAGATTTATATCTTCTTTTTTTTTTTTTACATTATTGCTAAATACAACTTCACTTTACTCAACGCAATCCACCTAAATACCTATAATACCCTTTATCTCACTCTAACCATTTTTTCTCCCAAAAAAACGCTTCAATTACGCCATCATCATCATATTTCATCTATCTGTTTCATTATAATTCAAAWTCTTATTCCTTTTAATCTATTTTTCCCCATTCTTTGATAATCATCAAATTACAAATAGGAGAATTTGAAAAGTGTCACCCAAGTATTGCATAATGCATATCAATTCGTATCCGAATTTGTGAGAAGCTGCAATTTGATTGAAGAATTTGATACAAAACCAACGAAATTCGCAAGAAATTAAGGAAAGAAGCAACAATTTAAGGTTAGTTTGTGTTTTTTGGCCAGGTGTTCTTCAAAATCTGTATTATTTCTTTTTGTGATTTTCCTTCAAATTAAGTGGAAAAATCAGTAAATAGGATTGTATAATTGTTAAAAGTTGTAGTCTTTTGTTGTGTTAATTGATTTAGGAGAAGACTATTTCGTATAACTAATTTGCAATCTTGTACTCGCTCGTATTATTTTGTTGTGGGATTCATGTTGTTTGGCTGAATTGGGAGGAGTATGTTCCATGTAATCGGTATGTATTAGTTCAATATTTTTCGTATAACTGGTTTGGAATTTCATCTACTATTTCTCTTTATTGGGCTGAAATATTTGATGCTGTTTCATATAATACATGTGAAATACAATGTTTGTTTCATATATAATTATATAAATTTGATGCCAAGATGATAGAAATAGAACAGAAGATTAACATAGGGATTAACAGAAGATTAACTAAATGTAGCAGGATTGAAAGCTTTGTCTCAGAGCCTTCTGATCTTTGTACTTATCACTAATTGGCTTATCAGCCTGCTGTTTCAATATGAGAGAAAACATTGCTAGCACAATGCAGTAGCAAAGTAATGGCAACATAACAATGAAACCTCTTGATTTGGCAACTTGTAAATAAAATGTTCAAAAAAGACGTGGTCAGCAGAAGTGTCTGAGACCCTCACTTGCATGACGAACTTGTCTCCACTCTGTGTGACATTAATTGAGCATTTGAGCAAACAGATAAAGAATCAGCTAGATAGTTAAAAATAAACTGGTAGCGATGATCCTGAATAGGAAGAAATGAAGAATAGTCTGAATTCATCCAACAGGAAGAACATAAACGTAAAGAATTAAATAAGACTACCATCATTTGCCTACATATTTTAATGGCTTACTAATGAAGAGTTAAGATTAAAACAGAGTCAAACAAAAATGATAAGTCTCGCACATTGTCATATCTCAGGTAAAGCAAACAAAATGTCTCTTGTACACCAATTAAAACAATATTTATAATTAAATAAATTCTTGGTTATGTTTGCTGGAACTCAGTCCCTTCCTAGGAAGCAGTACCCTGGTTATGTTTGCTGTATGTGGAACCTTTTATGGTTAATTAAATAAATTTCCCTTTCTTATTAAAAAAAGGATTTACGTACTAATTTCCTAACCTAAGCTTTTAAAACAGATCCCTTGTATTTTGTATGTGATAGTGTGTATTTTGCTAATTCCCCAACCTTAGCTACTTGTTCAAGTCTAAAGGACTTGAAGCACATGTGTCTATGGACTTGAAATTGGAACTGTACTAAAGTTGTGATTACTTATTTCATTTTTTTGTTGCCTATTTTTATTGACCTTTTGATACTACACTTATTTATAGATGGTCCTATTTTTATTAAAGACAGAGTAGTTACGGCGTCTGCTAGGGGCGTGTTCGACAATGATAGCGTTGGAAGTAGCTTTTAGCGGTATAAGTAGCAGGTAGCTTAAAAGCTAGTAAGTAGCGTTGGAAGTAGCAGGTAGCTGACGGAACTAAAATTGTCAATATGAGTGTTCGGCAGAAGTAGCGATTGTATTTATAATAGAAGAAAATTAATTACCAAGTAGCTTTTTATCCTAGCTTAAAAGCTAAAAGCTAAAACGCTACTCCTACTAGCGTTTGAAAAAGGTAGCGTTTAACGCTAAAAGCTACTCAAAACGCTACCTTGCCGAACAGTAATAAAATTAACCAAGTAGCTTTTTAATCTAGTCAGAACGCTAAAAGCTACCTAAAAAAGCTACGTCGAACACGCCCTAGGGCTATACGAGCTGCCAAGAGACTAGCATCTGCTAGGGCTGCACAAGTTTGCCAAGATATCCTCTAATGAGGTACATGATAAAGACTATCAAGTAACTCAAGAAAAGAACCATGTTGAGAAAACTAGTGGAGGTGAAAGTGAAAATCAAGGAGATCAAGTAACTGAAAAAGATAAGGAAGATGAACTTGAGGGAGGTGGTGAAAAGCATACGTGGAAGAAAAGACCTCGTACTCATCAATGGATTTTGAGTAAACCGGCCCCGGGAGTTCCTTTGTCCACCGAGTTGTTACGTGGCTATCGTGGTCACGTAGCATGTGATATTTGGGAGAACAACGTAAGTTTTAATCGTTTATTGTTTTAATGTATAATTTTAGTTATATGTCAATGCTCAAGTCTTTATGATTTTTTCATGGTAGATTGAGCGTGGTTGTTTAGTAATCCAGTCTCGAACGCAAGCAATTGAGCTATTTGACTATCAATCACAGGCTACATGGTACATACTAGTGAAGAGCACAGAATTATATCATTTACGTCATTGTGTCTTTCTACATCACAATGCACCCCTAATTTATGCCTTTATAGAGAGATGGCACCCAGAAACTAATAGTTTCCATTTGCCATTCGGGGAGATGACAATAACTTTGCATGATGTATCATTAATCATGGGCCTTCACATTTCTGGTAAGACAACTAATCATCCAACGCTAAAGAAGGAGAATCATAACTCATTGTTAAAATTTATTGCAGAATTGTTACACTTAGACATGAAACAAGTTAGTTTGAACATTCTCATGGTGGCATAAAGTTGTCTAAGATTAGAGAGATTTTTTGCAATGATTCTAGTGAAAATAGTGTGAATGACATTGCTAAAGGTTATTTAATATCAGTTCTTGGGTCTACTATATTCATTGATAAAACAGTTGATCGAGTATCCACCTCCTTATTTCCACTTGTTCCTGACATTGTCTCTGTGAAGTCATACTCTTGGGCTTCGGCAACACTTGCTTTTTTGTATCGAGAACTTGGAAAAGCTTCTAGAGCGAGCTGCAAACAATTGCTGGTCCTTCTACACTTTTAGAGGTTTTACTATTTAACCACAGTCGATATTTATTTTTTAATTTTATACGTTATATGAAAGTATGGTAATTGAATTATCTACGTTTTTTTAGGCTTGGATATATGAGCACTTTCCCATGTTTAGACTCGGTCTGAATCCAAACTTTAATATTGATCGTCATCCGCGTGCTATGAAATGGGATGCACAAACCGCCACGCCAAAACTTATATCTACGCTAGATGCATATCGATGGAGGTTGGATGACATGAAAGCTGCAGAGGTATGCTTTTGCATATTTACTATATGCATAATTGTAACTAAATTATTGTAGTAATTATAATTAAAATATCACTTTGTAGGTCATATGGATGCCTTATGGTTCTGATGTTGTTGAAAAGTATCCATTGTCACTATATCATGGATGTATACGCCATTGTTCGGTTTATTGAGATGTACATGCCTGACAGTGGACTCCGTCAATTTGGATACGTACAAACTGTACCTATGACTCCCATTAAACCAAACAAGGAATATAAACCTATGCACTCTTGTAGTGTTGAAAATGGAGAAGGAATGATGACCTTTTGAAATTGTCCATCTTCTCATTGTTTGAGTGAGGATCACTTAGGTGAATTGGCCCTAACCCCTTGGGAATGTTCATCTGATTATATGTCATGGTATTCACAATGTACCCATCTTAAAGTTCAAAATCCAGAACATGTTCTCGAAAGTTATAAACAAAACAGGAATCATCAACTCCACGCTGAAGCGGTAATTAATCTTCACTGTGATTTTTCAAAAGTGCAATGTATTTTTGGTTATATTATATTAATTGTTGATTTTGTTCCTCCTTTCCAATTGTAGAGACTACACTTGATTGCACACTTTCTGCGTCCAGTATATCCAAGTGTACGTGAGCAATTGAGTCTAGAGGAGCAGTTTGAACACATTGACAGGGCAATAGCTGTTGTTGAAGAGTTTGAGACTATGAATGTTGCTAGTCAAAAAATGAAGCATGTAGCAAAAAATTAAGTAGGTATAAAATTTTGGAATTTACTTTTGCTATCTATTTAGATTTTTTTATTCATTTTTGGCATATGAAGCTATTCACACGTCTTTTTTTCAATACTCTCCCAAATAAGCTTGAGGTTAATTTATTTATTTTTTTCATAATGGTATGTAAAACTTGGCATAATAAAATGCTCACATAATTGTTATTTTCAATAGCCTAAATTGTTGTTAAATTAATTTAAGGTCTATCATTTGCACAACAAATATTTGGCAAAAATAAATTAATTCAAGGTCAACAGTCAATACGAAATAACATTGTATTGTGGAAATCATCTAATCAAGAAATACAAAATCGACATCTTTTGCTTGACATGGGACATTCAATAATGTTCTCCATTGATCAAACCTGGGTTCAAATGGAATATCCCATCCGTCGACACTAGCATGGTGATGACGTTGCCAACAAGTATGAATGAGTGACATCGGAAATTCTTCCTTCATTTCAACCTAGGAACAATTGAAAAATGATGATCGAGGGTTAAATTAATAGTGAATACAATAAGCAACTATATGAGTAACAAATTAAAACAACACGTACCATAACAAAATGCTCCATGGTTGTTACAAAATCCAAATATGATGACTCTATTAGGTGAATTCATGTCGTCTTTAGTGATTACGGGGAGAAATGTCATGGATTGATGTGTCGAATAATTGACAACAACAACATTATATTTAGTCGCAATAACTATCCCCGTATCAAATAATGACATCCACTTTGATTTTGGTGCCAAACCATTATAGTGGTCAAGAGAGACTAAAGCTTTACGAGCATTGTTCACCGATCCTAATGCCTCACTATATAATTCAAATCTTGTATCAATTTCTATGACTAACTCTTGACAAACTGTTGGTCATCTATGTTCATCACCAAACATCCATTGGGCTACAACCCTATACCCAAAATTCCCATCTCCATCGTCATTGTTTATTTTACTAATGAATGGCATAATAAACGTAGGAAACTCACCAGCATATGGACGAATATGCAACGGAATATTTTTGACATTCTTTTGGGTTTTCTTCTTAGAAGATTGTTCATGACCTTGTCCTTGTTCTTGTACTTGTCCTCGTCCACGACCACGACCGCGACCACGACCACGAACTGCATTTTTAGAGCATTCTTGTTCAGTGTACTCCCATGCAGATGGATTTCTTTTAGTGGAGTTCTTTGTCATTATATTGGAGGACGACCTCTACAACTATCATTCACAAGTGGCTCTTTCAAAATTGTAAATTCTGGATAGATTATCTTCTCTAATTGAGTAGCCATAATTTTCTTTCTATCCTTTGGAAGTGCCATAATATCCACATAAAATAAGATTGGAGTACCTTGTCAATATCATGGTGGAATTCAGAGTTAATTTTTTGAAAGGAGGTGTCGTAGTATGAAGCACGCTTAACTGTAAGAGTTCTCCAAAACATATGTATGTCTGAAAATTTAATACTCCTTCCTTCAGTCTCCATTATTCTCATCTCATGACCGCATGGTAGACCATTTGTGTACCTCATATAACACCCACAAGTAACCTTGTCTTCCCCAATATTACTTCTGTTATACTCCTTGTCAAGTAATCGCAGTGCCTTATGGGAGACTTTACCTTTCAACAACATAAATAAGCGTAAGACTGTGACATGTGGATCCCTATTTTGTGACCTTTGAAAAGTAGCTTTGATTTCACGTATTTATGACTCCAAAAATGAATGAATCTTGGGCCATATTGTATCCAAACTTCCAGTTGAGGTCCGTAACCACGATTTTAACGCCGCGTGTGCGCTTTCCACTCTATTATGTATAAAAATACAAAAAAAACATGTAAAAACCAGAATTTATTAATGTTTAGGCACTTACAAGGCTAAGAAAATGGTAAGTTTTAACTAAAAGATAATACCTGTTAGTTGTCCTCGTTCGAAAATGTAAAACATCCATTGTTTGCGAGCAAAGAAATCTGTTTCCATATGGCTTAATCCAATTAGACCGCACATACCTCAAGATAGCCGGCATTTTACGAAAAGCTTTACACATTTCTTTAACTCTAATATCAAACATATCAATAGTATCAACTTCCATGACCCTTTGCCACCTTCTTACAAAAGCTTTCACAAGATCCCTATTTTTAGTCAATCTACCGAGATAATTTTCCACATTCTTCTGAATGTGTCTTGTACATAAAAGGTTAGAAGACTCGGGAAATACTTTACTAATAGCGTTCATAAGAGCCTTTTCCCTATCAGTAACAATGACGCTTGGTAACTTATCTTCATCGAATAATTCTCTCATACAACGTAACACCCATTCATAACTCTCTTTTTGCTCATCTTTCAACCAAGCAAATCCAATAGCAAATTTTTTTTCAGTAGGGACTACACCAACTATTTCAAGAAATGGCATTTTATATCTGTTTGTCTTGTATGTGCAATCAATAATCAACACATAAGGAAATAATCTTAATAGATCAACAATTGTGGGATGTGAAAAAACTATATCTCTTACCAAGTCTGTTCCGACTTCTTCCCTATGCCATTGTACATAACCATTATCAACGATCAATTTCATGAGTTGTTGCATCATAGAACGACCTTCCAATGTCTGTTTTTTCAACTTATGACGAGCATTGTACACATTGTTTCACGGTAGTAAGAGTTTTTTCGTTCATGTTCTTCAAAATATCCGTGATTTGATTTGGTAAAACATGAGATTTCGTCAACTCCTGCACTAAAAAGAGCTCTTGTTTAGTCATTTTCCCAATTATTGCACGACCTTCATTATAATCAGGTAATCTATGGTTATGCATTCCATGTAGCACATACACACTCCATCCACCACCGTTATGTTCCTTTGCCTAAAGTCTAAATGGACACATCATCTTTTTTGTTCCTCTAAACTTCTCTACATCTACATGTTTTCCAGACTTGCTTAGACTGTATTTTCCACTTCTTTCATATGTAAGGGTAGCTTTTGCATTTCCAAAACCTTGACCTTCACCACCAATCGATCGAGAAATGATAATGACCATGTTAAACATTTTGCCTACTTGTATTACCCAATCAATTAAGTCTCTACGAGATGGGAAAATGGTTGTGGTTGTGAAATATTCACTATAATCGATTGCATTCTCCAAAACCTCTCCAAAACCTCTTCGATTTTCACTTCATCCTATTAAAAAAATACAAAATTAAAGGTTTCAATTCAAATACAATATATGAAATAGATGTCATGATTTCATATAGTCTAAATGAAATAGGTGTCTTGAATTCACGCAATCTACATGAAATACATGTAAATGATTTGTACAATATGTATGAAACATAGGCAACTGTTTTGTTCGATATACATGAAATAGTGACTATAGTTTTGTTGAATATACATGAAATAGTGGCCACAATTTTGTAAAAAAACATGATTTAGCATTCCAACAAATTAATATGAAGCCAAAACATGAACAAGAAAGTTAAATTCAAGGTATCTAACAAGTCAAAGTACATGATTCAATAAAATAAAGTGACTTTCCATAACTAACAAAGGTTAACGTAGCATTAGTAAATCGATTGTGGTATTATTGTACATGATGCACTCTTTTTCAATAAGATAAACGAGTAGTTAATTCTAATTAAAAAAATCATAAACAATTACAAAAATAAAATAAAATTGGAAGTTACCTCAGATTCAAGTTGAGTTGAGCCAAAATTATCATCCATTTGAAATTGATAGTGTGAGAGTAAAATTATGTGTGAGAGGGAAAAAAAGGGGGAAAAAAGGTTTTTTTAACTGAAATATTGAAAATGAGAGATATGAGGGTTGCGTGAAGTAAAGCAAGGTTGCGTTTAGCAACCCCCTTTTTATATTATTATTATTATTATTATTATTATTATTATTATTATTATTATTATTATTATTATTATTATTATTATTATTATTATTATTATTATTATTATTATTATTATTATTATTATTATTATTATTATTATTATTATTATTATTATTATTATTATTATTATTATTATTATTATTATTATTATTATTATTATTATTATTATTATTATTATTATTATTATTATTATTATTATTATTATTATTATTATAAAAACGTGGCAAGCGATACAACCAACAAAAAGAACAAGTGATCTACAAGAAGTTGGAGGGGAGCCGAGAGACAATCTGGGCCCCCACTCCTCTAGCAATAGCGAAACCCATCCTAGTGAAGATGTGAGCAGCTGCACGTGCCCCGATGTCCTGAGCTCTGGAGAACGTTTGGATCCTCTTTAAAAGCGCAACAGCTCCCTTATCCAACTCTCCCAAGGAAGAGAATGAGAAAGGAAGAAAACCGTAGCCAATAGCCCTACACCGCTCCTAATACTTCTCCCGCTTCCGTTGTGCTGCTGCCGCCACCACCCGACCAGGAACGAAATCAGACAACCCAGTTTGCGTCAAAGGAGATGACCCCGTCAGGTCAACACACACATCCAAGCCGCCATCCCAAGAATAAAGTAAGACATCCGCTGGTCGAAGAGCCCCGTCGCCTGCGCTAGTCAACCCAACATTTACCTCCTTCCGAGCAGAAATCCCAGAGCGATAACAAACGTCAAGAAGTGTATCGCGGACAACATTATGTCGATGTTTGATACCAACGATCCCGACACAAGACACAACATGACCCCCATAAATATCACCAACGAAAACCCAAGAGCAAGCAGAACACGGTGTCGAAACAGAGAACAACGGAACACCCAACCGATAGCAAAGAACCGAACGATAAGTCTTACCGTTCATTGTCTGACCCAAACCCGAGATTGGGACCGCACGTAACCAATCTGAAGAGTGATCTCCCTGTTGTGATTTCCAAAGGGCAACTTGACGAGAGCATAAGGAGAAATTAGATTCCGCATTAGAAGTAACCTTCGTGGAATATATGTCTGCCAATTTCTTCATCAGTGTGGGGGCAGCGATCTCACTAGGGCTACTCATAAGGTCGGTCTCCACGGTCTTGTTGAAAAGACCTAGGGCGTCGTCAAAAGCTGGTCCCGGGCCATCAACACCTGAAAGTCGAAGAAGCGAAGCCTGTAAACTAGAGGACTGCAAACGGGATGCAAGGAAGGCATAATGTCGAACATCACTAGCTGAATATACACCCACTCCTCCATAAGCAAATGGTAAGGTGGCAAGTCGCCATTGCCAGTCCCCAAAACCAGGCCCCGAAGCAGTCACAATACGCTCCAAAGAACCCCGAAGAGCCGCATCAAAAGACAACTAAGCCGTTTCAAAGAGAGGAGGCGGACAGGTGCGCAAAGTAAAGTAGAGTTTGGAAACTCCAGTGCACGCACGAAGAAGCAATAACTCACATTGAGGATCATTAAGCCTAGCAACAGCATCCATCAACACAATAGTCTTCGAAACCCGGTCCGAGACCAACTCTTGACAAAAAGAGGAAGTCGTACTAACGGGACCACCAAGTAACTTAACACCTTGCGTAGGCCGAGCAATATCCGGAGGAAAGACACCGTCAAGACGACTGCGTGGGTCCTCCGATGGCCAGAAGACCTCGGTCTTCTGAACATTCACGTGGAGACCTAAACGAGGACCCTCCTCTAAAATCATCTCCAGAACCTTACCAACCACCAAAGTATCACCAATGATGGTGCCATCGTCCAAGTACCAAGCCTGAAGAGATAGATCAAAAGAATCTCTGATTCGACACACCAATGGGTGTAGAACCAAAGCAAAAAGCAAAGGGCCTAGGGGATCCCCCTGCTGCACACCTTGACTAGACCATAAGGTATGCTCCCCATAATACAACCTCGCTGGAGAAGAGTAGCAGAATTCAACCCACCGCGAGAGAGCTGGACAATGTTGTCGAACCTCACCTAACAAAGCCGATCGATCGATTAAATTGAAGGCGTTCTGAAAATCCACCAATAACATGGAGAGGCCAACATCTGCCCCACGGGCCTCAACGAGACGATTGACAGCATGGAGGATGGCCTCACCACCTGTCGGAACCCCAACTCCAAACTGAAGACCCCCTAAGTAGTTCCCTAAACGCGGACCGATCAAAGCTGCTCCGACCTTAGAAACAAGACGCCTCCAAATAGTGCCCACAGCAATAGGCCGAATACCACCGCCAGGCTTAAGAAGTGGCGTAATAGGAGCACTAGCAATGAATCCTCCAAGTTCAGCAGTACACTTTCCAGCAAGAAACAGCTTGACTACCTGAGTAATAGCATCCACCAACTCATCAGAAACAGCTACAGCAGCACCCCCAAGAAATCCAATAGTTGCTGAGCACGCAGACCATCTCTACTGCACGAAGTACCACGCGGAAAGCCCCAAATCTGCTCCAACACAACAGCGGAAGTAGCAATAAGGTGATGATCAACGGGGATATTTGGCAAGGTAGGTGTCGGAAAGGAAGGGTGTTTGGCTTGCAAATCTGCAAGAGTAGCATCATTGTAAGGGGCAAGACCCGACGACGAAAGCACTCTAACTGCGGTAGTGTAGTGTCCGTCAGAAATTTTTCTCTTGCATTGCCTAATATTACGCTCTGACAAATCATTCTGTCCATCAGCATCCAACAAAGGGGGAGACACGCAATCCAACGTGTCCTTGACGAGTTGCATAGAACCACCAGGTTCGCCCCAAGAACGAATAGTAGAGGTGATACTCTCTTCTTGGCGTTGCCGCCTAATAGATGAGGAACACTCACGATTACTCCTCGGAGTAAAGGTTTTAAGGACACAAAGGGGTAACACTAGCAATTGTACCCAACAAGAAACGTCATCCGGTCTGCAAATCACCTTATCAAGCGCACCTTTCAGAACTCGCGAAAAACCCAACCGACATTTGGGAGGGATGAATTTCACAGAACATAACCGCTTGGAAAATAAACGGTCAAGGAGAGCAACATCAAAAGCAAATTGATGTTCACTAGGTGCACTAGTAGAAGGCATTTCTGAAGAAGGAGGTGGCGGTTTTTGAAAACCATATAGGATAAAACGAACAATTCCATCCCCAGAATCAGGTGAATCCACATACACAGGATTAGAACGAGTGCCATGTCGACACTTGGTACAAAGAGTATGTGTCTTGAAACAAGAGCCACAAAGCCAAATCCCCATACGACAAAAAGTCACCTCAGCCGCATTAAAGATAACCAAGTTGGTAGTAAGGGAATGGCGGGTAGTATCCTTTGCACCCGCACAACAATGACGATCCCGTAAGTGGGTAATCAGAGAACTCTTTCGCAACCCATTCCCCCCACCATCCTTACACCCATTAAGACCCACAAAAGGGCAATGGAATTTTTYCACGGACATGATGAAGTGGTCCCAAATCACCGAACAAGGCCGCAAGACACACCAAAATACATCCGATGCCGCTACAAACTTGCTGCAATCTGCCAAGAGAAAAAAAAACCCCACCCAAAACTTACAGGGAACCCTCACGAACAACCACCAAAGGCAGCCCCTAAACCACCTTGAGCCAACCCAAACATGGAGTGTAACCTGCACCTTAAATTAAGCAACAAATCGCAGTACAAGCCGACCAAAAGCGGCGCCGAAACWACAGCAGACGGCCTCAATTCCAATTGAAATTGCAGTAAGAACCACCCYAAAAGACTAGGCTGGAACCACCACTTAAGCACACCAGATCAGCCGACCATAACCACCCAAAAAAGCACACCTCAGACGACCCCAAAGCACCCTCTTGAACCCCAGACAACCTRCCAGAAAACCTGTTAAAAAATGCAGCCCAAAATAGCCCCAGCAACACCCCTAAATTACCAGAATTGCAGCCCAAAACARCCTTGACAACACCCTAAACACCACCCAAACCCACCGAATAAGGCTAAACCCGTAACCAATCTTRACTCGCCGCCGAAACTCGCCTGAATTGTCGTTGACAATCGGCCAGAAAATACCAGAAACAACAGAGAAACAACCTGAATTGCGGCCCTAAACAGCCCCGACAACACCCCTAAACGGCACCYAAACACRATGCAGAACCGTCGACCCAACCACTCYTGAACCCCCGCCGAAACGCGCCTGAACCACCAAAGAAATGATCTTGAAATACCGTTGTAGCAGCCGTGGAATACAAGGAACGAAAACCCGCTGACGAATTGC
>SNQN01000303.1:138483-149414 GCA_008642245.1 Bassia scoparia
GGATTAGAACGAGTGCCATGTCGACACCGAGTAACATGAGTATGTGTCCTGTAACAAGATTCACAAAGCCAAATCCCCATACGACGAAAAGTCACCTTAGCCGCATTAAAGACATCCAAGTTGGTAGTAAGGGAATGTTTTGTCTCATTCTGCGCCGTTGCACAACAATGAAGAGCTACTGCTACTGCTACTGCTACTGCTACTCCTACTCCTACTCCTACTCCTACTCCTAATTTAGATGACTATTGATGTAGATGACTAAATCAACAAAAGGAAGCAAACATAGTATCAAAATTAGATTGCTGCAAACATGTCATTAAAAACATAACTTCCCCAAATTAATAAAACCATAGTAACAAACCAAAATGTATCAGGCCATTTCAGTTACCAAAATATATGGAAATTATGGAAATAGTACGTATCCACAATTATCCACGAGTGTACTCATAACCATAAGTATCTAATGCGCATATCCTCAAGTATGAAGAATAAAGTGTACGTCTTCATAATTTTAGTACTCAACCTCAAAATATCGATTTCTTAATATTGAAAATTTGTGAAAATAGTACCATACATATATTATGACAAAAAACAACCATATATATTACATTATGAACAAAAAAAACAAGTACCCGCACCTTAAATATATATTCCATAAGATAATCGATAGTACGTAATAACAATGAATTGTACTTCTAATCATGAGTTTTGATWGATAAGAAGTACAAAAAATAAGCCCATGACATTWGATCTCTAGCATATCATCATCATCCTTCTTCGTTGATTGTTCGATTTCGATAACAAATGAAATCCACATGTCTCTAATGTTATCGATAGGAAGGAGCTTTATTGAAAAAGTACTACACATGAACAACATATAAATACAATTTGCATGAATCATTTATATAAAAATTGAATAGAAAAAAGAAATATGAGACAACTAAACCCTTGGGCAGGGATCGCAACTCTCCCATTGAAGACCAATAGTCTTTGCAATGGAAACATAATTGAGCTCCACCGGGAGATATCCAACATCCTCTTATATTGTAGTAYTCTTACAACYTAGATTATTGAAGTGCAATATCAACATACGTCATGTCATATAGCACTTAAAACTTATTTCTTAATACTTCCCAACCTATGACCATCCTTTTGTTCTAATYAATAGTTTCATGAGCTACATCATCCACCGTAACTGTTTAGTCACCAATMAGATATTATTTATAAGCATCACTCCTCAGTTTCTGCTTCATTGTATTCAGCTCTAGTGATTCATACAACTCCGATATTGCCAAGTTGTATGCATTGCACAGACACATGAATACAAGATTGAAGTTTATATATTAACCATCATGATTAAATTTTAGTATCTGGGATTCTTAGGCTGGACCATATGAAGTAGATATTGACTGGCTAACGACCTAACCGAACTATTTCAAATTAAGAATGGCAGCTTAATGTTTGCATGTTAGAGTGTTATACTTACAAAGCTTAGACCAATAGTTCGATCACTTAAGCAGCTAAGCTGAGAGGAGTAAACTAAATTTAAATTTAAATTTATAGTTCAAAATCCTTAGATTCAACGCTACTATTTGATCAAAATGCAAGTTCTCAAAGAGTCAAACATTTATTAGAAAGCTTAAACTAAGTTAACGCTTATATATAAACTAAGAAATATGAAATGCATTCATGACACATATTTGCACCATAGTATGTCTTCCATGCTTGAAAAATAAAACAATTAGCCGAACCATATCAATAATAATTCATAGTTGTATGCGGCGGAGTACTTGAAGTTTACCTATTGCAAAATTCAAACCCTTGTTAAAAATTTATTTGAGAAAATCTAGCCCTCTCACAAATAGAAACCTGGTATCAATGTAGAATGAGCCTCGAATATCAGTTTATGAAATTGAAATTGTTAACACAAAATGTGTCCATAAAAAATAGCAGCTAAGACTTAAAAGCTATTCACTTGGGGGGGGGGGGGGGGTTAGCGACTATTCTATTTGTGGCAATTTCACATAGATTTATTAGTAATATGACATCCGGCGTAAAATAAATTGGATAAAAAATAATACAATTTGAGAAAACAACACCTCCTGGTTGATCTAGACACAACAATAAGATATACTATATATCATCTAAACAACAATCAATGAAACATAACATACCCAAAGCTCACACAATCCCTATATATTAAAAACTTAGAAATTTTAGCCAAAAGCGAATGTTCAACAAAAATGCCCATAAATATTAGAAATTTAGGATTAAAAAGCCAAAAATCATACATAGAAAATTAGGGTTTAAAACGTAAATCAAAAATTAGAAATTTAGGGTTTAAAACGAAAAATCATAACAACATAATTGAGATTTAGGATCTTGAACATATTTAATTTTAGTTTTTAGAGAAACAAAATACCTGAATTTGTGGCTAACTTACTCGTCGAAATGTTGATGGAATTCGCTTGATGGGGTTAGAGAGTAAAGTCTTTATGGATTATTTGGTTCCAAAAAACTAAACTTTTTATCTATAGAAAATGGAAACAGAATTGGATGAATCAAGTAAATCATATTTATTTTTAATATAAAAAACAAATCTTTACGCCAATGCATTGCTGTGGCTTTTGTAGTAAGAAATCTTAATCTTTTCACTCTAAGAACAAAGAAATAGCAACAAGACAAAGCAACAGCATACACCACCAAAGAAAACATAAGCAACACACAATTGATATGATGAATTATATTCTTTAAATCTTTATGATGGCTCAACACTAATACCAGCCTTCCCTGCTTGTCAATAATCAAAGAAAACAACACTTCATTCATTCATTAATCATTTAAGAGAGAGAAATACAAAATCTGGTAATATGGCAATCAAGAGTGAAAGTGAGGATGGTGGAGCGAACAGAGCATTAGTCGATCAAGTTAAACCAGGCTGACCATTCCATTTTCGTAATCTGCAATCAAGATTCTAGATAAAAATTGAATTGTGAAGAAGAAGAATTTGAACTTCAAATCATCTAAAACGAAAAATCAACAGACGTCCATTTTGTGTTTCACGTCTAAAAAGATTCTTCATCTCTATTTCGAGAAAGATGGAAAAGGGTTTCAGGTAAATCAATTTCATCGTAGCAATGGAAAGCAAGAAAGAGGTTTGAGGAATTTTCATTTAACACTTGAAAGGTTAGAAAATCTAAGAGAATATGAGGAACTTGTCAAGTCTTGATTAGAAATTGTATTATATACCAGAAAAATCGAAAAAACTGATGAAGAAAATCAAGTTTTGGAACCAGAATTGTATATCTATATATTTCACTCAAACTACAAATTTATCAACCCTAACAAACTTCAGTCATAAATATTCTCAATTAAAGCAAACATAACCATACTCGAAAAAAATCAACCACATATCATCAAATTGGCTCTGTGTCTGCGAACCCAAATGCATCATGTCTTCTTCCCTTCTTCATCAACAAGAGCTTTAACCTAACTAAACAATCAATCGAAGCTCCAATTAACCTAAATCAACAATGAAACCTAAACCAAGATAGAACAAATAATACACCAGTCAGAAACCCTAAATTGTATCGATGAGCTGTGGCTAAGATAATATTCACGAACGATATCATATCAATGTATTAGACTAACATCATACATGAAACTTTACATTAAGGAGTTTAATCTTAAACATCACAATTAGCAACACACCACATTCAATGTAGTAAGCTATATCAAGTATTAAGGTTCCAAGAAACATCAGGAGTCATTAAGCTCAATCTATGTCAACAAGAAACTTTGCTTTGCACTTATAGCAGGAAAAAGAGGGCACCAAAACACAACAACGATATGCAATGAATCTAAGGCAAACAAATGCTCTCAGGGAGGCACAATAACCAACTCAGAAGCAAGGACGAAGCAACATTGAATAACCAAAGCATCACATCAAAAGGTTGCAAGTGAAGAGTAAATAGTTAGCATTAATGAATTGAATGACATTCAAGTAAAGTTACAAGAAGGCATAACATTTGCAAAGTTGTATTGACTTTGATGAGATTATTGCTTACAACGTAGAAAGAGAGCCCAAAAACTAAAAAAAATAGAAGTCTCAACTCTATCAAAATGTAGTGCAATAAAATATAAATCAAACCTTAGACTATAAAGGCTCAAGCCTGTTTATAAAACAATAGGGGAACAAAGAGTACACCAAGGCATTTTGCCCCCAAATTTAGTGTGAGTAGTGAAGCCTAAGAAATAATAAACTGAATATATAATATGTACCAAACAAAGAAGCAAGCATTTAATGCTGCTACTACTGAGGATATAGAAACAAGAATAGAAATCTTGCTAAAGTAGAATAAGCACATCTATTCACGCACAACAGACTGTGCTCTACAGTATGAAAGCAACCAAAACTGTACTTGCCTACAAAATGCAAGCAAAATGCAAGCTGCTCATATAAGCAAGGCCATCTAAAATAAGTCAGTTGATTTATACACATACTCCCCCCCCCCCCCCACCAAACCATACTGGAATTTATGAGCAGAACGACTATATATAGTAATTCAATTAGAGAATTGAATCGATAACATAGACAAGAACTTGGGATCAAGTTTAGACCATGCCACAATTGCCTAAGAATTATAAGAAAAGATAAAACCAACTAACTTAAGTGGAAAAAAGAAAAAAACTAGGAACATTATAATTAGGGAAACACTACACAACAAAAATACAAACTCGTTCTGCAAATAAAAAAAAGAGCCTAAAACAATGATTAGACATAAACATTGTTTACCTCTACTAAAAAGACCTCAACCCTAAGACCCCTACCCTYYAGGCTAATAACTTAGGCCTTCAGTTCGACATTCCGCCCTCATGAACCATCCATCCCGAAACAACCCGGAATAAGGTGCCATGTATCTGCTAGACCTAAGYAGGGTGAGCCAAAGGTTTGGTCCRATGCCTTGGCCCGGTGCTTTGCCTCATCAATCGTGTCGATTGTACACTGAAATCACCTAAAACRGAAACAACGCAATTAAATTATCCCAAAATTCTCTCTACTTCTGTAAAACGAACACTGAGATTGATATTAGAAGCTATCATCCCAAAAGTTGAATCCTAAATTGCAATGATTCGACTATGCTCTAATATTGAACTACAATTACTATGCTACTCACAAAACGAACACTGACATAGAAATTTAAAGTTATCATTCCCAAAAGTTGAATCCTAAACTGCAATGATACACTTAGGTATCCCTAATCCAAAAGAWGGATTTGTGATTCACAATGCATGTGCCAATAATTAAGAATTAATTCCTTTTATCGAGGACCTTGTCTTCAGAAATGCATACCCATAAGACCATCCTTATGCTGAACAACCTAGAAAATCAAAAGACATACCCATCTCAATCTCAATTCCTATTATCACAAAACTTATCCAAAATGTACTAGTTTGAGTTATTATAGTTTCATTTTACTCTACTCCTTTAATTGATCACTTTGAATTACATTTTTCACAATAAGTCAAAAGACATGGAAGAAAACTAACCCTTTGAACAATGATGTCATGAAAATAGTGGAAAAAACGGATTAAAAATATTAATCAGTCAAAATTAGGTTTAAATACAATAAGACAAAAATTCAAGCTTTTTTACTACTTCCTCCTTTTTTTTAGATGCCCCTTTGTGAAAAATTCGGAAACCGAGGCAAAATTTGGTGAATTGATGAGGTGTATTGATGGGTATATTAATAATGTAAGTGGGGTCCAAAAAAGAGAGAAAAGAGGTTAAAGTAAGTGTATTGATGAATATTTTAATGTAATAAGTGGGAAAAGTTATGTGGACCCCACAAAAAAGAGTGATTAAAGATGGATTAATGAATATTTTAAGTGTGGTCCCCAATCCAAAAAAAGGAAAAAAAGAAGAGTGGTGCATCTTTTGGGAAATTTCCCTAAATGAACAATGGGGCAACTAAAAGCAAGACGGAGAGTAAATAGAAAAATACAGATTCAATGGTAATCTGGAGAAAGCAGGTTGTAAATTCGGAGTAGACTATTTTTGACCGTCTAATACTGACTGTGAATGAAAGCTTCAATGAATCGGAAGCTCAAAAGAACAAGAAAATTGTAACAAAGAGATTGAACCAAAAACCATTTTACATTCGAATATATTGACCGCAAAGTATAGTAAGATCATAAAAAATAATTAAATGGAAAGCATTACTAAAATTTGATCCAATTTGATCAAGCTGTCTAGGCGAATCAGAGCTCAGACGACAACATATGTGGTTGTTGATGTTGCTCAGATGATTTCAGGGGTCTAAAGAAAACTACAGATTTCTGATATCTCATTCACGATGCAAGATGAATTGATTGATGCTCACAAATTGGGACTTTGGCCATACAGATTAAGTTCTTTAGCGATGCGCTAATACATAAGAATAATAGGATTCGGAAGTAGTAAGGTATATTGAAATATATAATGCTCATCTGTCATATGATATATGTAAACTTCATTCATCAAGCATCAGCTTAATTAGTTGCAAGTAGATTGTTGATGAAAAAAAGGCAAAAAAGAACCATCATGAGTCATGAAGTAAGTGGTGTGAATAAGTGGTTTATATAATGGTTAGAATATAATGGTTATTATTAATAATTAAATTATATTTTGTTAATGAATTTCAATTAGGTGTGGTATAAAGGTCTGTGTAGGATTATTTGTCTTGAATGTACGCTCAAATCTATTGACTAATGGACAGTATAATTCAAGAAATAGGTTATATATCGTGATTGTATGAGGGGATTAGCTACTAGCACTTGGAGTTCATCTCCACCTTCCACAAATCAAAAGAGAGAAGGGGATGAGTATCGGGAGCCTCCCAATCTGTACCAATAACTACTATTTGACCCGCAAATAGACCCAGAGGAGAGAAGGTGGTAGATTGGGGTAGCTTGAGCTTCCCATCTGCACCATTAGCCAACGAAAAGGAGGAAAAGAGAGAAGGTTAGCAGGATTTTGGTACGGGAGAACAAAGAAGAGGAAGAAGTGTGCACTGTCATTAGACGCTACTGAACTTTCTGATGAGGAATAAACGAAGGAGGTTGAAGGAGGAGTAGTGAGCTGGAGAGCATGTGTGCTTGATTTGTGATTATGAGTGTGTGAATGTGGCGGTGTACTTATGGGAGCTTTGATGTTGGGGCTCAGGTCGTTGGCCTCGGATGTGGGCTTCTAGGGTATGGCGTCGTGAGGCTTTTGGGGTGTAGTTGTGTAGTGGATTGGGCTCTAGAATGAGGTCAATTAAGTGGATCGCGGTTGAGGCTGACACACAAATTGTGGGTAATATGCTACTATTCATTATGAAGCGGTGAAGGCTTACTGCCTTTTCATATTGTATGTATATGATTATTATTAGATTATTTATTATTATTATTATTATTATATATTATTATTATTATTATTATATTATTATATTATTATTATATAATTATTATTATTAGTTATTATTATTATATATTTATTATTATATTATTATTATTATTATTAATTATTATTATTATTATTTATATTATATTATTATATTATTATATATTATTATTATTATTATGATATTATTATTATTATTATATATGAAAAACGAGAAGTATCAAGCAACAAAGGCGATCAAAAAGATCTAGAAGCATCCTGCTGAAGAAGGTGAACAACAGCACGCGCTCTCAATGTCGTGAGCAGCCGTAGAGTATGCTGGATCCGCTTCAGAAGCGCAACAAATCCCGCTTATCTAATTCCCCCAAAGAAAGAGAAGGAAAAAGGAAGGAAACCGTAGCCAAAGTCTCCTCTACAGGACTGCGCAGTACTTAATCCCGCGTTCCCGTCTGGGCTGTTGCGGCGCAACAACCGACAGGCACGAAGTCACAGTCCAGAATTGAGTTAAGAGATAGATCCCGTCAGGCTAACGCACACATCAATGGCCGTTATCCCAAGCATACAGTAACACATTCTTGGTCGAAGAGTCCAATCGTGTCCATCAGTCAACCCACATTAACCTCCTTACGAGCCGAAATCCCAGAGCGATAGAGAGATATCGAGAAGGGTTAGTCACGACAAGCATATAGTGACGTTGTTTATGAATACACGAATGCTACATCTTACACAGGACACAGCATGATCACTAAAGATTATCCTTTCTAAAACCATATTGACCAGTAGAACACGACTGTTCGAAACAGAGAATAGAAGAACACCTAGTGACTAAAAAGAATGAACACAGACGATAGAGTCATACGGTTCCTAATCGCTAGCCTATATACCTGAGGATCGGACGTCCTGTCCCGCGAAGGCTAGACGCGCAGGAGGCTATGTTGCGGGTCCCTCTTGGGATTTTCCACAAAGGCAACCGCCGGATTGAGATCAAGTGAGAGAACGTCAGGTATTCATGCTCTGGTAGCATGGATATACGCTTTCGTGAATACAAATCGTTCGCAGACATTTTGTCAGTGAAAGTCTTGGGGCGACGATTTTTACTGAGGGTTTTACGTGGAGGGGCGAGTTCCCGACAGTCCTAGATTAAAACGGCCCAAGGCACCAGTCTAAAGTGTCGAACCGAAGACTCCTCAAGCACCAGAATGACACTTGAGTGTAACGGTCTCGATATGATAGATCTTACTGCTATGATTATTGGACGTAGAGGGAGTATGTTAAGAGGGAGAATAGAAATCTAAATTTTTATGACAGCGCTTTTATGTAATGTAGAATTGTTGAGTTTAAAAGTTCTAGAAGCGTTACTTTGGTTTTGTCCTCCAAGAACGTCTAGTTCAGATGAGTTTTGATCTTTGGTATTGGCATACTTGTGTTCAGGCTGTGTCTCCAATCATTAGCTCAGATATCCCGAGAGATAACGCCTCAAAGGTAAGCGGAAGGGGACGAAAATACCGAGTAGGCGACTATTTAATATGAGAGCTACTAATCTTTCTTTTACCTTGACTATTTTAACTTTCTTTCTTGAATTACCCCATAGTCACGTACTAACTTAAGTGGTCAGGATGGGAAATAACCTTGGCATGGTTATTTCTCTGTTGTTTTACAAGTGTACGAGAGATCAGGAGGGAGCTCATTCAAGTCTTGGAAGTCTGAGTAGCATTGTGAGGAAGCCTATCTCAACCCACATTATAAATTTACTGCTTTGTTGTAATATTTGCAACAATAGTTAGCGCCGTCTATGGGGAGGCAATTTAAGATGACTGAGACTTCCAAGAAGGACGAGTCCAGAGTTCAAGGAAAGGCCCCCGAGGTGAAAGGGCTGTCCAAGCCAAGTGAACCCAAGATATCCGGTAAGGCGTTAGAGGCTTCTAAGMATATAGAATCCATCAAAACTTAAAAACCAMCAAAGAGTCGAGCCACCATAGAGTCTCAAATGCTTGCGTTGTTTGCCGATAACCCAACATCTTCCACYGAAGTTCAGGCAAGACGAGAAGATGAAGAGGGACTAGATCTTGATGAAGAGGACGATGATCTCGAGCTTGAGTGTGTGTCTCAGGAACACCTCGAGCGAAACTTTGTGAGTAAAAAAACTCTCAAGCATGAGGTTCAAAGATAGCTTCAAGAAATGAACGAGAAGTTTAGACGTTTGGAAGAGGAGAACAAATCTCTTAAGGCCCGTAAGGAGGCCAAGAAGAGATTAGAGAAAAAATTGGAGTTAGCCCCAACTCCTAAAATGCCAAAGTTGAAGACCATGGCCATCAGGAATGTAGGAAACGAAGATGGACCAAGTTCTGAGGTCACAAAGGCTACCAAGGTTACCAAGCATATCCCATTGAAATTTACCAAGTGCCGAGGCAAGACCTATTGGACCACCCCTATTCCCTCTCATCACTCACATGCCCATGAGGATGAGGGAGAACCTTCTAGGAGTCRGCCTGATAAGGTGGATATGAGACACTCCTTGGAGGCGAAGTGAGTTCAATCTGGCAAGTTGGAAGACAAAMGAATATTAGAAACAAAGAGAAGGAAAAATATACAATAACATGCTCTAGAGGATAGAGCAAAATCTAAMACTGGTTCGACACCTATATGCACTGACCCCGCTCATTCGATGCAGACCTTTCAGGGATCTTGTAAGGCATAAGTRGGAAGGGAGGATCCCCAAGAGGATTATGAAATGCATAACACCCACTATAGTGGAGGAGTTTCCAGAAGGAATCTCTATGAGAACATCAGTAACCACCAAGGTGGAGGACCTGGAAATKCCGGAGTCTATAGGGATGAGGTTATCCAGCCAGTGCCATTGATGAATCAAATGCAAACTCTTTCACTTAACCAACTCACACCTTAATGGCAAGTTGATCACGTATGATCACCTTGTCATGTATAAGCAGTCTAATTCTTACAATAGGCAGATAGGATATCAGCACTGGTTCGATCTATTTACTTTCTGCACATAATAGAGGATCGGAGTGGGCTTAGTAAGCTATTTTAGTCGTTACCTTATAAGATCAACTTAACAAATTCTTCTCAGATTATGTATCTTATTCACCAACCTACTTTTCATGGCCAGATAGGCATAGAAAGAGCGCAGGATGCATCTGGCAAGGATAAGTGCAAATAACATGTAAGCTGAGAAGACTATGTGAAAGCTTCGTTAAGCTTTAAAATGAAACCTTGCAAAATTGAGGTTTGTCAGATGATCCAATTCTTAGATGTTATTCGTCTATCGAGGCTTCCATGATGGACAGTTGATTTCAAGTTTAATCTACTACGAAATAATGCAAAGATTTGAAGGTAGCCTTGAGAGAGGCAGAGAGCTGCGTGCACGTAGAAGAAATTTGTTTGGTACCAAAGGAAAAGAAAAGGAAGGGGCGGCTCAACGTTCCCAAGGACAGTCTAGCCAAGGTCGTTAGAGGCGATCGACAGAGATAATGATCGTCAGAGTTTAGAC
>SNQN01000303.1:153374-167269 GCA_008642245.1 Bassia scoparia
GGAACTTGGAGTGTAAGTGACAAGGAGAAGGGTTTTTATGACTGAAAGAAGAGGAAGACCTTGTAGAGTAAAGAACCTAGGATCACTTATGCCAAGGATTTGTGGCAAGTTTATCATGAAGTGAAAAGGAGCCACCCTATTGACGATCCATTGCCTATYAGGTCTCCAAGGGAGACAGGAGATAAGAGCAAGTATTGCAAGTTCCATAGAGATATTAATCATGTGACTAAAAATTATTTCAATCTAAGGAAGGCTTTGGATGCATTATGGCATAAGGGCAAGATTGCCAAGAACCTTGTAAAGAGTGTTGAAGAAGTGTAGAAGGACAAACCAAGTAGTCTTCATACTGGAGACTCAAGGGGCACGGGCGTGGTGAATGTGCTATCATGAGGTTTCGCAGGTGGAGGACCTACTTTGAAGGGTCACAAGGATTATTTACACAGCCTATGCGAGACCATCAAGCCCGAGAAGGAGGAAGGGGAAGACTTCCCTGAGATAATGATTACTCGCAGCAAAAGAGGACCTCTATGTACCCCTCATGATGACCTGTTGGTAGTAGAGTWAAAGGTGACGAACCTTAGGGTTTGAGGATACTTATCAACACGAGAAGCTATTCTGACATCATAAGATTTGAATGCCTAAAGAAGTTGAAGTGTGACGACAATGAGCTGATTAAGAATCACAACCCAATCATTAGATTCAAAGGGGGAGTGATACACCCTATGGGAATCGTCAACTTTCTCGTTCGAATGGGTAAAAGCGACGACTGCAAGCACATGAATGTCAAGTTCTTGGTGGTCRAGAAACTAAGTGCATACAATATCATCTTTGGGTGTAATCCCTCACATTTTCAAGCMAAATATTAAATAAAGTCAATAAGTATTTTACRATTTTTAAGTTTCATTTTACCAAATTATTATTCAAGAGTATTTATTTTCATAAATTRTTTTATGGGAAATTCTAAGCTAYACACATGAGGTATAGCATTTTCTAAGCTRTACATATGCTTTTGAGACTTTCTCAACTATACCCATGAACTACCAATTATTAATCAATTGTACCTTAACTCAACTCTTATAGTTAACCATAGTTAAACAAAGAAGTCAATTCCTTAACAATAACCCACCCATACACCACCCGACCGTAACAACAACCCATTTAAAATTTAACTAAGGTTAGTTTTTTAACTAGAGGAGGGTATAGTTGATTAATGATGGGTAGTTCATAGGTATAGTTGAGAAAGTCTCAAAAGCATAGGTACAGCTTAGAAAATGCTATACCATATGTGTATAGCGTAGAATTTCCCTCGTTTTATTATAATATATCATATTTTCATCATCAAGTCCATATCCTATAATTTTTAATCCCAAATTAAAATAGGAAATCTTATTTTGRTTAAACTTTAGAGCCTWAAAGATTTAAGAAAATATTTTGCCTTTTATATAATTTTCTAATACTTGTATAGCCCAATCAATTTCCTAATCTATTTTTAGCCCAAATAAATTATATGTTTGAGAAAAAAAATAAAATCCAAAACTATTGCACTGATCGACATTTCAAGCAAAACATTAAAAAAAGGAAGAAAAAAAGAAAACCCTAAGCCTACTCCTCTCCCTCACGCTTTCTCCTCTTCTCCACTTCTCGACAACAACTCACCGACCAGCCACCACTACCGGTGGCAATAGCAGCAGGCCGAAGCTTTCGCACTTGCTCCCTCCTCCTTTGTCTTCTCCTTCCAATTATTTGTTGGTAAAACCTTAAACCCTAGTTCAATAAGTTATACAGATATATACATGATGATGATTATGATAGTATAAGGCTTCTAACACATGTTTTTGATCTCGTATTATTGCTGTAAATAATTTGTGTGTTGATAAAAAAATTCAGATTTAATTTATTAAGGTTTTATGAGTATTTTACTTGTTTAAACCCTAAGTTAGTATTCTAGTATGTATAATAATAATTATATGATGTTGATGATCTTGTTTAGCATGCCCCAAATTAGAGTTTAATCTTGTTCAATAAATTATATAGGAATTTCAGATTTGTGGATAGTGGTTTACGTTTTAATTTTCGAAAACTAAGCTCGATTTTATTAATAGGATTTTAAATTCTGAATTTTGTGAAACTTGTAAGACTTGAACAAAAAAAGTAGTATTTTCCATGTGGAAACGCCGTTTTAAGGACTCTAAGAGGTGTTTTGAGCATATTTTTGTTTTYAAAGAAAGTTTTAAATTTTTAATTAATGTTTATGCTTTAATAAATTAATATAGTTCTGGTTCAAGTTAAATAAACATAATTTCGGATGTTTGGAACATTTTAAAGTGAGGTTAAAAGTCNGTATAGCGTAGAATTTCCCTCGTTTTATTATAATATATCATATTTTCATCATCAAGTCCATATCCTATAATTTTTAATCCCAAATTAAAATAGGAAATCTTATTTTGRTTAAACTTTAGAGCCTWAAAGATTTAAGAAAATATTTTGCCTTTTATATAATTTTCTAATACTTGTATAGCCCAATCAATTTCCTAATCTATTTTTAGCCCAAATAAATTATATGTTTGAGAAAAAAAATAAAATCCAAAACTATTGCACTGATCGACATTTCAAGCAAAACATTAAAAAAAGGAAGAAAAAAAGAAAACCCTAAGCCTACTCCTCTCCCTCACGCTTTCTCCTCTTCTCCACTTCTCGACAACAACTCACCGACCAGCCACCACTACCGGTGGCAATAGCAGCAGGCCGAAGCTTTCGCACTTGCTCCCTCCTCCTTTGTCTTCTCCTTCCAATTATTTGTTGGTAAAACCTTAAACCCTAGTTCAATAAGTTATACAGATATATACATGATGATGATTATGATAGTATAAGGCTTCTAACACATGTTTTTGATCTCGTATTATTGCTGTAAATAATTTGTGTGTTGATAAAAAAATTCAGATTTAATTTATTAAGGTTTTATGAGTATTTTACTTGTTTAAACCCTAAGTTAGTATTCTAGTATGTATAATAATAATTATATGATGTTGATGATCTTGTTTAGCATGCCCCAAATTAGAGTTTAATCTTGTTCAATAAATTATATAGGAATTTCAGATTTGTGGATAGTGGTTTACGTTTTAATTTTCGAAAACTAAGCTCGATTTTATTAATAGGATTTTAAATTCTGAATTTTGTGAAACTTGTAAGACTTGAACAAAAAAAGTAGTATTTTCCATGTGGAAACGCCGTTTTAAGGACTCTAAGAGGTGTTTTGAGCATATTTTTGTTTTYAAAGAAAGTTTTAAATTTTTAATTAATGTTTATGCTTTAATAAATTAATATAGTTCTGGTTCAAGTTAAATAAACATAATTTCGGATGTTTGGAACATTTTAAAGTGAGGTTAAAAGTCTATTTAGTTAAAGTAATGAGTTTTGTTTGTATTTACGCAAATAAATAATTTTTTATTATTTTACTTAAGTACAAAATATTTTTCAGATTTATATAAATGATGTTGATGTTCTAAAAACCTATTTAGAACACCAAAGGAGTGTATTGAAGCTTTGGTAAATTAATTGGTGGTATTGGAACATGGTTTTAAGGCATACAATATTTTGTATGTCGAAAATAAATTTTCAGATTTTTGAAAGGGGTATATAATAATAGTAAGGCATTCTAAGAAGGTTTTAAGTCATCAAAATTGTATGTAAATATTAGACATGCAATAAAAAAGTTAGAGATCGTTTTAAGTATTTTCATCACTTGTAAATATTTTATAAGGGTCTTAGAAGCTGCTTAAGTTAGAATGGTTATTTATACTATTCTTTATTATTAATTATAAGGGAAGAATATTCCTTTGAAGATTTCTCAGAACTAGTACTCGAGAMGCATACARTTTATACAAGGCACGTACAGGTTATAAGATCTATACGTAGTTTCATGCTAGAACTAAAGGAGCTATATGGTAGCATGTTAAGTTTTGGATGTCCATGTATGTGGATTAATTCCTTTTATAAGATGAGAAATTCATGAATAAATCAAACATATTAAGAAGCATTTGATTAAAGCTTAAAGATCTCTATGATTCAATGCAAGATTAATTTATTGAATCATGCCTCTAAGCAAACATTTTATATTATGGTGTCATCGTTGACGGGAGGGTCACATGGTAACCCCCAAGGTAAGTGACATGAATTAAATCATGATCATCAAGCAAGGAAGAAGTTATTAGTAGCAACAATTTAAAATATTACTGTGATTGGTCACCAAGGAAGTAAACATTAAATCAGATTATATGTGTTGTTGCCTTGATGTGTATAATCTTCGACAATATTGAGTTACTAAGCACTTAAAGTGAAAGACTAGTAAGCATTAAAACTCTAGCTAGATGAGTGCACGTTTAGAGTATTGACATTAGCGAGGGTTTGGGGCATGGTTCGGCCATGACCTTACCAGGAACCGTTGGATCCCCATGTTCCTCTACCATGTTGAGATCTCTTCCTTTATTTATTGTGTCAAGGAGTGGCTCTTATACACATCTAGATGTGTATAAGAGACAGGTGTAACATTGGGAGGCCTACCTTTAATGGGGAAAGGCAGTCATTGTTACACATATGAAGTTGATGAAGTTTGTGTTTGATAATGGAAAGGTAGGAACGACCCGTGGAGACCAAGAAATGGCACGACAATGTTACTTGACTATGGTAAAGCCCCTTGTGAAACCCAAGAGCAAGGAAAAAGAAGAAGAGCKGGAGGAACCATTAGTTACAAAGAAGAGGAAGTCAGGAGAAGTAATGATGGTGCATGGTGCCCATCAAGAGGCTATGGCCATACATGGTTTGTTTCAGGTTGCATCAAAGCCTACTACTGGTTTAGAGAAGCCTGAGAAATTTGAGTTAGAGGATGGAGATTCAGAGAGGTGTTTCCTCGTGGGTCATAGTGCTGATACCCAAGTGGGCAAGGAGGTGAGAGCTCTACCACGAGAATATAAAGATRTCTTCCGCTTTAAGGTAGAGGAAATGTCGGGCATTGCTCCGGAGATTGCTCAACATGCTCTCAAGTCTTAACATTGATCCACAAAGGAAGCCAGTTGCCCAAAAGAAGAGAAATTTAGGGCAAATCAAAAGTAAGGCTACAGATGAAGAAGTTAAGAAGCTACTTGATGCAAGGTTCATTAGGCCATGCCAATACCCCCGAGTGGGTGGAAAATGTTGTGTTAGTACCCAAGCCCAATGGGACTTGGAGGATGTGTGTAGATTACACAAATCTAAACAAGGACTTCCCTAAAGATCCTTTTCCATTKCCAAAGATCGATAAGTCGGTCGACTCTATGGCTGGGCATGAGTAATGAGCTTCGTGGATCCGTACTCGGGTTTTCACCAAATCCATCTAAAGGAGGAGGACCAAGACAAGATCGCTTTTGTCACTGACAATGAGCTTTATTTTTATAAGGTTATGCCTTTTGGTTTGAGAAATKCCCTTGCTGCTTTTCAAAGATATGTGAATATTATCTTTGCTAGAAAATTGGGAAGGAACGTCGAAGTTTACATCGATGACATGATCATCAAAAGTAAGAGGTTGGAAGATCACCCTACGGATTTAACAGAGACCTTAGATACTTGCGCCACTACAAGATGAAGTTAAATCCCAAGAAGAGCACCTTTGGGGTGACCTTCGGGAAGTTCTTGGGTTACTTGGTTGACTAGAGGGGGATAGAGGCAAACTCCGACAAGGTGCAGGCAGTTCTGGACATGAAGTCCCCTACAAATGTGAAAGKGGTACAATGTCTCACCAAYTGCCTGGCTGCTTTGGTCTGTTTCTTGTCCAAGTCYGGGGATCRTTGTCAATATTTCTTTAAGGCAATCAAGAAGAGTGCAATGTTTGAATGGACCGCTAAAGCTGAAGAGGCGTTTGTCGAGATGAAAGAACATCTCCACTCCTTGCCTAGACGTGTTAGTTTGCAAGATGGAGAGACTTTGTACATGTACCTAGTTGTCTCAGAACATGCCTTGTCCATTGTGTTGGTAATTGAAAGGGAAGGGGCACAATTACCCATCTACTTTGTGAGTCACATTCACTAGAATGCTGAATTGCGCTACTCCATCACAGAAAGTTTGGGTTGGCTTTGTTGATGGCTCATAAGAAGCTCAAGGCATATTTCATTGGAAGGAAAATTGTAGTTTACACAAACCAACCACMAAAGCAACCTTTCTCAAAGACTGAGGCCTCGGGAAGAATGCTTAGGTGGGCACTTGAGTTCAGTTCATATGATATATCTTTTGAGCCTAGGACTGCCATTAATGGGCAAGCCTATGTAGATTTCATCGTGAAACTTATCAAGCCTGCTCTCCAAGAAAAGATTCCGAACGTCTGGACACTCTATGTTGATGGCTCGTCCACCCAAAGTGGTGCGGGGCGGGCGTATTATTCAGGTCGCCTGATGGAGATACATATTAGTATGCTATGAAGTTCAAATTTCAAACATTCAACAATGAGGCCGAGTATGAGGCTTTGGTAGCGGGCATTCGTATGTTTAAGGCAGTAGGAGCTAAGCGAATTGAGGTCATGTCCGACTCACAACTCATTGTGAGCCAGGTCAACAGGGAATATGAGGCTCATGATGAAAATATGGTGAAGTAGTTGAAAATGGTCAAGATAGAGATTGAGGGTTTAAAAGAATTTCTATTTATGCAAGTGCCCGTTCAGAAAAAAAAATCAGGTTGATGCCGTGTCCAAGTTGGCTAGCTCTACTACGGGCGATGCGCCTCGGTTTGTCTTCTGGGAGGTCAAGGATAGAAGCAGTATCGATGAATTAGAAGACACTAATTTCATTGATCGAGGTAGCTCATGGATGGATGAGATTATGAAGTTTAAGATTGAAGGAATATTACCCGATGACCCTCAAAGGGCCAGGTACGTGAAGCAACGAGACTCTTGGTTCGTCTTCTTGAAGGATTAACTCTATGAGAATTCTTTTTATCATCCACTAAAAAAATGTGTGACCCCCGAGAAGGGTATGGAAATCTTACAAGACATTCATGAAGTCATCTATGGGTCACACATTGGGGCAAGGGCAAGGGCATTGGCTGAGAAGGCATTGAGAATAAGATACTTTTGGCCAAGTTTAAGGCATGATGCTTTCGTGTTGGTTAAGAAATGCAGAAAATGTCAAATACATGATGATATCCATAGAAGGCCAGCCGTAGATTTGTCTACGATACTTTCGCCCATTACATTCGCAAAATGGGGCATGGACATTTTGGGTCCATTTCCTCAAGCTCCRGGCCCGAAGAAGTATGTGTTGGTTGTTGTGGACTACTTCATGAAGTGGGTTGAAGYGRAACCAATGAAGAGCATCAAGGCCTCAGATGTTTAAGCTTTCATTTGGAAAAAAAATAATCACCCGGTTTGGAGTTCCTCATTCATTAGTGTTTGATAATGGTACGCAATTCGATACAAAGGTGTTAACAAATTGGTTGGTGCAATAGGGCATTACAAGCCACTTTGCTTCAGTCTCTCACCCTCAAGCCAATGGGCAAGTTGAGGCATTGAATAAAATCATTTCAAATGGAATAAAGAAGAAGTTGGATAACGCTAAAGGCTTATGGGTTGATGAGTTAATATAAGTCCTATGGTTGATCAAGGAATACATAAGAATTACTGAGATCGCTTTATGTGGATCTCTACGGGGTTGAAGGCGGTAAATTGCAAGTTGACTATGTATGAGCTCGCTACTGGGTAATGAGTTTCATGAGGAAAACAATTGGGAGGCTAATGAAAGCACAACTTAGAGATTGTGTGCCAAAGGTTAGAAACAATGTGTTGCGTAGGCAACCAATCTTACAAGCTAAAAATGCCAAGGGAATATGAACAAGTGGGGCTAGTGCACCAGAGACAAATAAGTGGGTACTATGTTCATCCGAAAGAATTGGAAGCGCAAGGCAAGAGAGACAAGGCAAGCATTACCCAAATGGGTGGGTCATATCGGATCTATGAAGTCTACATGTAAGGCAAAATCCATATCAGATTATCATTTCTTCTGTAATTACTGTCGTCGAGCAAGGGAAATGCAGAGAGAAGTGATGATTCCTATTTCTCAATTTTATATTCATCTATTATCATGGACTATAGAAAAAGTCACCTAAGGCAAGTCCTTCAGAATAATATTTGAAATAGGACTTAAGTCCAATATGACTAAAATGATTAGGTCAAGAGCAGACCTAAAACCAATTACACTAAAGTCCAAGGCAGACCTATTAACACAAGAAAATTCGGCTAGCGACGTCCAAAAGCGGCGGTAAACTCATGCGGAGAGGCGGTTCGATAACAGGTTGTGACATATCAATGGTTGGAAAGGGTCGGTCGTACTGCAATAGTGGTGATGAATCAATTTACAACACATATAGTCGGTAGTTAAAATAATACCAACGATTAGCAGACCACTCAAGGTGGTATACGCCTAACGCTTTTAGATGATTATTTGGAAATTAATTTATCGACCGTGACGGCGGTCGTAAAAATTCTATTTTAAATTATTATCTTAATTTACGACAGCTTGCACTTCAAAAAAAAAAAAATATTTATCGACCACATCAAGCTGAAATATCAATAATATCTTTACCAAAACCGCCAGCTGGTTTCATGACATCCAACATTCATAGTTTGCATTGATTCAGCTGCTTTAGTCTTATAGTTTCCTGAGTGTTTGCTCGACATTTTTTTCCCATTTTCTTCATATTCGACCTATTCTTTTTTTACAACAGCAACATGCAATAGATTTTCCTCATCACAATTGGCTAAGCAGTTTTTGGCCTACTGTAGTGTAGATTTTGGGAGGGCATTGGTTGGCGGTGGTCTGGTACATCACGATGGCCATGCCAACCGAAGGGCACTTACCGATGATGTTGTAACCCATGCAATATTGAATCGAAAGGGATTTTTTTCGCAATATATTTGGTTGGGTGATAGTATTAGGTTAAGTAGCACATTCTATTCTTAATTATTCATTAACCTCAGATTTTTTTTTGGGTTGTGATTAATTGAATTATTAGGGCTTCGGGTTCAAATATCATTCGTTTGGGTTTGCGTTGAGTGTTTCTATGGTAGGGTTTTTTGATGGTTGCAGTGAATTTCTTTAAGGTTTGTAGGTAGAGTTCGTATTGGGGCCTATTGTTGCAATTAGGATTGAAATTTTTGTAGATCTAAGGTTTGGTGAAGGTTTGACAGGCTTTAGCGGTGGGGGGGGGGGGGGCGGGGGGGGGGGTGGGGGGGGATATTGATGCGGTTGGAGAGGAAAGGGGATGAGCTCGCTAGATTTGCCAGTGAGGGTTCGAAAAATTGTCGTTTTAATTGTGAAATGGGGTTTAATTTTTGGTTTAATTGTTGAATTGGGAGTTTGACTTTTAGTAGATTTAGGGTTCGAATGAGGGATTTGTATAAATTTTCATGTTGTTATTGGGGGGGTTCTCTATCAATTGTTTCTACGTTACCATCTCAGCGTCATGGCTTTGTTTGGAGTTTGCAACCTATGGGAGCTTTCGATCTCGTAACGCAATTCTCTCACTTTGCTTCCCATATCTAAAGGTATTTCGCTTTTTTTTCTTTCTTTAGGGTGGTTAGTGTATTTCTAGTGTGAGTTTGTGGGTTTGGTTAAGATTTCTGGGTTAGTTTGTGGGTGGGTCCAATACAATTATGGGTTGAACGATATAGCAAATTTCATAATTTTTTTGTCCTGTATCTTTTTCTGATTTAGGGTCTTTGTTTTGGGTGACAGCTCTCGGATATGAACTAACAGAGTATGATGCTAAGATTATGCAATTCCTCTTCGCTAATCTCATGGCTTGAAGCGGCAGTAACTTTCTTAATTTTTTTTTGCATTTTACCTTTGTTTGCTACTCAATTTTTCTGTTTTTTGTGTTTAAAATTATTACTGATTAATTATGCCCCTTATTATTGAGGATTGATTGCACTAATTTACATTTGAACTTGCTATAAGTGTTGGTTTGATAATTATTAAGATGTTTGTTTCTTTTTTGATTTAAAGGATAGGTTAGATTTACTATATCAAACATTAGAGAAAGTGATTTCTTGAAATCCCGAGTTTCCTCCGATTTTTATTTGAGTTTTGTGTTCTATTGTTTGGGCGTTTTAGGCTACTCTTCTTGTTAATCTTGTAGCTTAAACACAATTTTCATATATTTGAAGAATGTCATGGGGACATTTTGAWTTTTGGGGTTTAATTTCCCTTTGAAACTTTTTTAGATGGCTATTATGAAATTTCTKACTCTAAATTTCTGTTTGTTTRTTTGAGTTCTTGCGAACATTAATTGGATTCTTGGCTTGTAAGCGTTTTTTTCTAACATTTTATCAAGAATGTGTTCAACGATTGGCGTCTTAATTTAATCATGTAGTTGTACCATTGCTTTCCGCTCATCTATATAAATGCAACTCTTGCCACYGATCAAGCAGTCAACCAGGCAGTGAGTTTGAGGGAGGAAGATTCATTTAATTTATTTCATGAATTGAGCGTTGATYTTGGTTGAAAATCTTATTTTGAGTAGTGAATGTGCAGTTGGATATTAGACTGTGTATCATTACTATAACTCCTAACACTGTATCATTACTACAAAGAACACTGTGATGATTTAGAGTTGCTTGGATATGTACTCCTATATTTCTTGAGAGGAAGGTGTGCCTTTTCCCTCACTCTCTTGTATGAGTTGTGAGTTGCCATTTCTCTCAACCGTAATTTGTTATTTTTGAGTCTATGATTCTTCCTGTTTTTATGCTCAGCTTCACATATTTATTTAATTTGCTTCTTACTTTTTCTGGATATATATACTCTGTATAAGGTACAATGTCATTAAGGTGCTCTTAAATTCTAATTATAAATCTAAGGTTTTATATGTAAGTTTAGGTTCAAAAGGTACACTGATTAGTGTAACTTTTCATATGATTATATGTAAGTGTAGGGTCAAAAGACACTAATCATATGATTCTAACTAAAACATATTGTTGTTAGTTTCAATAATAAATTGATCAAATTCTCTGTTTTTCTGGCCCCATTTTCTTGGAATTGTTGGTATATTTTGTTGTGTTTTGGCTGAACCATTGTTTCCTTTTATGANTTTCCTCTGTTTCAATGTTTATTTAAATCTTGTTGTTGTTTGATATAATATTCTTGTGGCTAATATGTAGAAGTAAAAGCTTTAGTTTGCATATTTTAAGTGTATTTGGGGTGTTGGGATTCGTAACCTTGTATTGCTTAATTTGCATGTTAAAGGGATWTTTCGATAGCGTGAAAAGACAATTACTTKTTTAACTTATTTTATAGTTGTTGCTTATGGTGTTTTTAAAATTTTGTAGATTGTTTGGCTTTTGAATGTTGGGGTTGAGCTGATTATTWTTTTTTTTTTTCATGAAGACATGTTCGGGGAAAACTATCACTATGGGAACTAATTATAGTGAGGAAGATAATGTTAGTGGTATCATTCCACATGTAACGCATAATTTATTCTTAGGTTGAGTCCTTCAAGGGTACAATTAAGTTTCTGATTCGAGTGTCTTTTATTGAGGTTAACTTAGTAGAAATATGAATTCTTGGTTGATTTATGATAGTATACATTTGACCTTCACCTTGAAATCCTTTTATTTGTCAATTAGCTTGTTTAATAGTGTGTATTCATGCTTCACCTTGGGTATGGTAACTGTAAAWGCAAACTGAAAAAGTATAAATATTGGGATATAGCTCCTGATACAAATAAACAAGTACAAGGTACTACCTGTGTAATAATGAAGAAAGAGAGAAATAAGGAGGATTTTATTAGTGCATTTTCAAGTGGTGAAATGGTGACATATAATGAGTACTTATTGTAAATACTCTAAATAGCAAGGGCATTGCTGCAAAAGCATGTGTAACAGTAAACACAAGATCGAGAAAAGTATCAGGATGTATGGATTGTAATAGTTTTATATGATAGGTAAAACACAATGACTGCATTAAGGCTTAAAGCTTGTTAGAATATAGTGGAGTATGTGGGGKTGATACTTGRTCAATTCATGCGAGAAAGAATACATTAGTTTAACTTCCTAGAAAGAACAATAATATCAAGTTTATAGACTGTTTATAGACAGTTTACAGACGAGTCACGAGTAGCACTATGATCACTTGGTTACACTCGAAACTTTGGGCCTCCTTTACCTATAGAAGTGATTGATTGTAGTTTTTTGGATGATTTTGTTATGGTGGAAGTTGTTTCAAGTTAAGTTTATATGAACCCATGAGGCCATGATTGCAGTATTGTCCTGTTGTCCATTCCCCAAAAGACAACAACAAACAATTTCCGTTTTTAACCCTAAGCATGCAAATTCTATGTGTTGCTTACATAAATAGATCACATAGGATAAATTTGTTGTTGCGACATGTGTTGTTTTAGATCCGTATGTAAAGGGTGCCTAAAGCAATTTGTCCATGTATAGTCTATTAGGCCCGTGAGAACATGCAATTTGCTGGTCTTGTGTAGACATAAGTTGTTGTGATTTGAAAGATTGAAAGCATTCGAAAGAATTAAAGTTGTTCCTATGTTTTGATTTAATTCTGTTAAATTGTTTTAATAATATTAATGCCATTTTTGGCATAGGAAAGTCGAATATTAACAAGCGATGCAAAATGGGTGTTTTGAGATTGAGACATTGGCCTCAAACTTACCTTGCAACACAGTGCTAATGAATGAGAATGGATGCCCTAGGGACCTCTCGCGAAGTGTCGTACCAAACCACGAAAAAGCCAAATCGAACTCAAATAAACGCGAGACCCCAAAGTGACCAAGAACTTGAGAGTCAAGCCGAACTCATATGAGTGCATGAATGTATGCAGATGTGCTGTTTTGGAAATGTGTTATGAATGTGGTTGAGAAATGCTTTTATTGTGTTTTTTGATGCTTTTAATTGTATGAATGTCTTTTGAATTTGAATGCTTTTGAATTTTGAATGCCAAAAGAGTGAGGTTTTGATGTGTCTAAGAGAGAAGAAGAAGAGAAAACTGAAGACAGAACGAGTTTGAGAAAGTGCTACATGAGGCGTGTTCCTTCGTAATGAAGGCCGAAAGCCTTGTATTTTATCAATGTGTAAACGGAAAGGAAAAGGCGGTAATTGCGCCAAAAAATCCAAAACCTGGCCAATACGCCAGGACTCCATTCCTTTTTGGGTTGATTTGACTTGCTAATTAGACGGATTGCGTAATATAAAATCAAAATAAAAATATCAATTCTGAATTTTAATGATTAATAAAATTTTAACCAAAATCACTGATTTTGATTTTCAAGGAAGATATTCATTGTGGCCACAGCGTCGGCGTGGGTCCGAGGTATCCCGAAATTGAGCCGTTTGCTCGGGTGCGCGTTTTTGTCTTCAGAATTCATAATCTACTTCTTTCCACAACTTCAACAAATTAGGAAAAATTATTCTCATATATGTCCCTTGTAAAAAAATTAGTGTACATTGTCTTTAAATTTTGATGAATTGATCGGAATTGTCTTCATAATTGATATTAATCATTGCAAATTATTAATTAAATTGTTTGAAGAAATTCGAAAATTGCCAAATGCTTCGAAAAATTTTAAATTCTAGAAAATGTTTAAAAATGTTAAATTTATTTTGAAATTAAAAAATTACTTTTAAGGGTTCTTTGTGTATAGAAACGTGCCCCGGTGTAGTGAACAACTTGCCTTTTTTAGGGTCTGTTTAGGGCCGAACTCTTTTATCAATTCAGCTTGTGTGTTGCAAGAGGTGTCTTATTCATTTTGGCGTCTTGGGCTCTAGGGACAATGTTCGGTAGTCTACAGCTAACACACTTTCTATATGTCAAAATTAGTTCAATCGTCCATTAACATTAATTTGTCCAAGCTGCAGCAGCGGG
>SNQN01000304.1:0-29120 GCA_008642245.1 Bassia scoparia
GAGCTTAGTGCTTTGAATACTGTAGTGTATTTGACTCGTAAGAAAATAACTTTTTATAAGTCGCAGCCTATCCATGCGTGTACGAGTGCCACCAGGGGTTTTTTGATTTATGTGCAGGGATGGAGGGAAGGGGATCGGTGGTACTAGTGGAGACTGTGGAAAGAAGGTCATCCTTGTTGGGACATTCATTGTTACCTATTTCTCGCAATAGGATTCACCTACGAGTATTATATTAAAAAGCATGTCTCGCATGGCAAATGAGTGTTTCGGAACTTGCATAGAATTAGAAAATAATATTACCATAAAACAAATGAATCATTTTATTGCTGAATGAAAATTGAAACATACATGGCTTATTTTAAAGAGACTACATAGACTCAAAGACATTGAATTGAAATGAATATAATGCTAGGACTAGGACTCTATGACTCAATCTAATAAGGCCGCATGGATCATTGACCCACGCCTTGGGGTGACTCATGGTTTGCAAGTGGCTGGTGTGAATGTTATCTTATCCTTCGCTGCTGGGGGACTGGGAGGCGACCATTCTTACCATGTCTTGAATCCTATGCTTCAAAACGATGCAATCCTCAGTGGTGTGACCCTTCTTGGTGGACTTGCAATAAGCATTGGGATTCTCAATCTTAGATTTCTTGTCATCTGAAGGATCTGGAGTGGGTCAATAGGAGCAGTGCACCTTTGCAGTTAACCTGTCAAAGCCTCTCATAAGTGCATGCAATTGGAAAAAATGTCCTTTGTGGTCCTCGAGGCCCTGTTGCTGAAAGAGCCGGGATGGTTGAAGAGTTGTCATTGTAATGTGGCTGACTTGATCAGTGTTGGAAAAAGAGGAGCCACCTTTCTTGTTAAAGCCCCACCGTACCTGACTTCTGGGCTTGAACATCTCCTCAACTAGGAGGCCAACCTTGTAGAGCCAGTAAATGAATCATGGGTTAAAACTGAGTGGCTTCTCGATACTTGGGCTGAAGTTCTTGATGGACTATGCGACATTGATCTTCTCATTCGGTCGATTGTCATTTGAGCGGCTTTCTCCCTCCACTATTAGAAAAGTAGAGAAATTTTCTTTCTCACCTTCTGGTGGCCTCTAGTTACGGAGACGAAGGAAAAGCTGGGAATTGTACCTGTACTGCTTTAGGAACTCGTGTTTGATATATTCCAATCGTCGAGCTTGGCTTGATTCAGAGTCTTGAACCCTGGATGGATGGGTGTCCAAAGTAATAGGGAAACCGAAGCGAATAACTCTTTGCTCAACTATTTAAGGACCATTGAGATATTGAAAGTGCGGAGGTGGTCTTCTGGGTTCTTCAGTTCCTTGAACTTGGGCAAATCAGTGATGAACAAATTCTTAGGAAGCTGGCCCTTAATCTCATAATCAGCAACACGAGGCCCTTGAACTGAATTTCGGACATTCTCTTGACCATCTCTTCTAGTTGCTCCACCCTTTTTTCCGTCTCAGTCTTCGGAGGAGGAGTGGTGTCTCAGCATTGTCTTCTTCTCGCCCGTCAGACTCGAGAGGTTTTTCCTGGGTCCCTCTTTTCTTTCAGCTCCCCAATGCTCTTTTCTTGGGCATCAAGGTGAGATTCACAGAACTCGAGCTTTTTCTAGAATAGCGTTAAGCTGTTGTTCGATGTTTGCCATGGAAGTGTCTTGGTGATCAGGAGCGCGTCGGGTTTGTCTTCTTGTCATCTTCTAGGCCCAGAGACAAGTTGGCGAGTCTTTGCTATTCTTCCTGAAATAAAAGAAATTACTTTAGAACCCAGAAACAAAATTGTGTCTACTTGAAAACTCTTAAGAACAAACCTAACTCAGTCTTGAGGTTCTGGACTTAAGGAACTGAACTCGAAGTAGACTTGAATGGGCTAGACTAAATCTGATTTAAGGTGTAGACTCGAGAAAGATTCAACCTAAGATGGCCTATTTCAGAATTAAGGCTCTTAGACCTACAGCCACTTGAAATGTGAATGGGCCTAGCCTTGAATCAAAGTTCCTAGGTTGAGTCATGATCGAACCTAGTTCAGTTTTAAGATTCTTAAATTGAAGTTGAAGCGAACCTAATTCAGATTTCTTGGGTTGAAATTGAATTGAACCTAATTCAGATTTAAGTAGGGTTCTTGAATTTGAATTGAACTAATTCAGATTTAAGGTCCTTGAATTAAGATTGAATTGAACCTAATTTAGGTTTTAAGGTTTCAAAAGGTCGAATATCTAAGTCAGATTTTAATAGATTCTTGGATTGGATCGAACCTAAGTTAGATTCTAGGTCGAATGGAGTTTGAAATTGAATTGGATGAAATTTGACTTGAAATGGGCCTAAGGGATCATCGAACTTCATTGTCTTGAACCATAGATTAAGGGACTGGGCTTAGTTGGTGGTTAAGAATTTGGACTGAATGAAGAGTCAAAGTTACAAGCACATTTGATTGAAACACAATCCAATTTACTCACTTAGGTCAGGATCTAATGAGCTATAGGTCGGTTGGTTTAAGTCTGATAGTGTACCACGCCTAAGAGTAGACTGGGTTCCAATTCACCACCACAAATTGGTGATGTATGGCCGAGATACCCCTTATAAATACAGCATTTAGTAACACGTCGATACGCGGCATGGGTGGGATAGGACTTACCTTAGCTATGTGATCCATTAACCGCATGCAACCAAGGTAAAATCCCCCTTAAGGTGATTCGAGCATAGAACATGCCCATATTGAGACCAAAGTGCCTAGGACATGACCTATTCGAAGGGTCCACAAGCAAAATTCAATTGATTATGAATATGGAATACGAGACTTTCAAGTCGTCCACTCACCAAATGGTGATTATCCCCAGTGAAGTGCAAAACTGTAGGGCTTCGTCCCGCCTTAGGGGGCGTGACCTCGCTTCAGTGTCATGGAATTGAGCATGGAATCCGCATGTGAATGCGTGGGGTGTGCCTGTCGAATTGAGGGGAGTCGCCACCGGTGCCTATATAGGTATTCACGGACGCTCGAAACATTGTGCCAAACTAGTGGCCCCAATGTCCAGGTAACCAAAGTGTGGGTTCGGGGACATGGTACGGATTGAATCAGTAACCAATCCGCCGCGATGGTAGCGGCCTCTATCGGTCTCATTGTAGTTCCATAATAATCATAACAATTGAAATTCAAAGAGCTATTGAATTGATCTTGAAAGCGCACTAATCTATATTATTAGGTGAGTTACTATTATGTACAAACAATGACTTCTACCATAATAAGGCGATCACTTGATTGTTAGTCTATATAAGGGTCCTAAAAACCGGTGTCCATGATTATCTGACTTTAATGTGATGCAAATGAATTCCGGTCTGTTTAAGCAATATATACAAGTGTGATAGAATATATATATATATAAATATGGATACATCCACCATGAAGAAAAACATAAATATGAAAACCATATATAATATATGTAGCCATCCTCACCTTGTCACTTGCAATCAAATTATTGTTAGTTTTAAATCGAATAAAACGATTCGTTGAAGATGGATACAAAACACAAAGAGAATGTTAGTAATGACTAGCAAAATAAACATAGCAATGAAAATAAAAGGTAAAATGAAATTAACGAAAGTGAACATTAACCTACTTTTTCATGAATCAAATAAAAAGTGAGTTTCTACATTGTGTTGATTTAATTGAAACTCGCAATAAGAATTAGTCAAATTAAAAGGTGACAAAAGGATTGAGTAGAGTCAAAAAGATGTTTTAGGTGAGTATCTCAGATTTATACCGTGATTTCGCTTGTTGAATCGAACAGAATCGATGCTTAGAATCAAGAACGAATGTGTTGAGTGTTTTGAGAGAGTGAGAGAGAGAATACAGCAAGTTAGAGGACAGAGAGAGACAGAATAGACGTGTTATGAAAATCGGTGTTCCGGAATGAGCAAGGCAGGCACGTATTTATGGCACGAGGGAAAAAACGAGGGAAAACCTGCGTATATACGCAGGAGAGCTGCGTATAACGCAGTGCCTGCGTATATACGCAGGTTTGCGTATATACGCAGGTAGCCTGCGTATATACGCAGAGGCTGCTAGATAACGCAGGCCTCTGCGTATATACGCAAGCCTCTGCGTATATTTTTTCCAAAACTCGAATATTTTGATTTCCTCCGATTTTATTTCGTGATTTGCCTTGATTCGACGCACTAGACACCCTTGCTTCCAAGCAGGAGTTCTAAGAGTGTTCTAGAAGGTTCCACGTATTTCCGGAGTATTTTTTGTGTATTTGTATTTTTTTTGTATTTTCTGCGTATAAAACTTATAAAAATCATAGAAAAATGTAGAAAAAATCAGAAAAATAATCTAAAATACTGGTAGCTCAGAATGTGAAGAGTGTGATGAAAGTGGAAATTATGGAGATCACCAATATAAATTATTTTAAAAAATCCTAAAAATAGAAAATAATTAAAAGAAATAAAAGAAAATGTTTTGCCCTTTTATTGTCCTTTGCTCAATAGTTCCGAGTATGACCTCACGTATTTCCAACTTTTGTGAGTTCAAAGCATCTTTTCTGAGTCGAAACAATCGCGAGACGCGGTATGTTTCATCACGGATTACTCATTTGGGGAGACACATTTAGGTGTCTACAGATACCCTAACAATACACATGGTACCCTTCTGGCATTAAATTTATCATGAAGTCTATCATGGTTTTTTTCAATGACTACACAACCAAAGGACTTTAATTTGGAATAATCAGGTTTACTGCAATTCAATACCTCATATCGCACTTGATGCTGCAGGACTTGTGTTGGAAGTCGATTGGATACATGCACTACAGCCTGGATACAATCACCCCATTACTTCATAGGCAATCCACTCTAAAACCTCATGGATCTAGTCATCTCAAGAAGACTCCTGTGCTTCCTCTCCACTCAACCATTTTTCTCAGGCCTATCAACACAACTGGTTTCATGCACAAGTCCTTGTGAGCTGAAGAAGTCTCTGCAGGGTTGATCATTGAATTCACTAGCATTGTCACTTCTAATCTTTTTTACCTTCCTGTCATATTGTGTAGATGYCATGTGCACAAACTGTTTGATGGCTTCATAAACCTCATTCTTGTGTTTCATCAGTTGAATCCATGTGACCTTTGTGTGATCATCAACAATGGTCAGAAAATATCTATGCTCTTGCCTGGTATTCACTTTGTAGGGACCCCAGGTATCCAATGTGAATTAAGTCAAATGGCCCATGTTCCCTGGAGAGACACTTGTTGAAGGGTTGCTTTGTCAATTTAGCCATTGGACAGGTAAGGCAAACATCAGTTTTCTTTTTTTCAAAGCCCTTAAGGCCTTTGATTCTTTCAATTCTATCAAGAGGAGCATGCCTTAGCCTCATGTGCCACTAAGTGGTGGCATTGTGTTTTGGCACATTTGAAACTATGACAGGAACCTTCAACTCACTGGTAGCAGCTAGCCTTTGAGATGTGCATGACTCCCTTGGGAGCATATATTGATTGAGGTTCTGCAACACGGTATTCAGTTTCTCATTGATCAAGTAGTATACTCCTTTTTCAACTCTGCCAATACCCTTGTCAATGTTAGTTTTGTTTTCCTATATGATGCAATACTCAGGCTAGAATGTTACTTGCAATTACTTTCTTAAGTGAGCTTTTGAACTGAAATAAGGTTGTGCTGAAAAGTTGGAACCAACATCACTTTCTCAAGTCTCAAGTTGTTGGCCAACAGAACACTACCACTGTGTGTAACAACTGAGCTTACTCCATTTGGCAGATTGATCTTTGTTTCATATTGCATTTTTTGGTAGTTGGTTACATATGCTTGCTTCACATTCATATGATGAGTTGCACCTGAATCGATAATCCACTTATCACTTGTAAATTGTGCAAGGATGCACACATCTAGTTCCACAAAATTCACTGAAATATCATCATCAGAATCATTATCTTTGGAAGGTGCAAGCAACAATCTTAGCAGTTACTCCAGTTGTTGTGTTGTGATGACTCTTGTATTGTTACCCTCAACATTACAAGCATTTTCCAGCATCTTCCTTTTGCCTTCTTGTTTAATTTGTATCCACTTTCCTTGTGTCTTTCCTTGTTCTCTGTCACTGTTGCCTCTATTGTTATATAGTTTCCCTTTTCCTTTGTTATCTCTAGGACTTCTATGTGGCTTAGTTGGATAACCAATCATAGTCCAACACTTGTCATGAGTGTGACCATTTTTTCCACATGCCTTACAAGCCCAACACTTCTCAGCAATATGGCCAGACTTTCCACAGTTGGTGCAAGTCAAGTCACTCTTTTTACTGTACATAGCTATACCCTTAGTTTCTTCTTTTGTGGATTTGAAAATCTCCCTTAGTGATTCTTCTTACTGAATCATACTACAAGCGGCATCCACAGTTGGGAGTGGTGTCAACATAAGCATATGACTTCCCTGAGGCCCATAGTGATCATCAAGACCATTCAAAAATTTAAAGAGTTTTTATTATTCTTCTTCTCTATGAACAACATCTATGTAGGCACTTACCTCTGCTGTCACAGTGGATATAGGTGGGAAGTCACTAAAGGCTTCCAATTCCTCCCACAAACCTTTCATTCCAGTGTAGAAATTAGCCACAAGCCTACCATTTTACTTGGACTCATAGACATCTTTGTATAATCTATACTTCCTAGCACCATTTGCAACTGAGTATCTATGCTCAAGTTGCTTCCATATTTCTGCTACACTATTAACGAACATAATGGATTCCTTAATAGGTTCGGACACAGAGGCCAAAATCCAAGAGATAACCATGTTATGACATGTCTCCCAAACTTCAGATTTCACAGCATTAGTGCTATCCTTCTTTTCTCCCCCTGTGACAAACCCTAGTTTTCTTTCTGATGCTAAACTAATTTCAAAGGACCTTTTCCATGCCCTGTAATTAGTTGCGCCCTCAAGTTTTTCAACATTCACGGTACTTGAGCCTTCTAAAGGGTGCAAATACAAAGGACTAGTGAAATCTATTCTAGTGGAAGACATTGTAGCAAATAATCTATTAGATAGGTCCAAAAAATCAGCAAAACACATAATCCTTACTAATAGAAAATTCTAACACCAGCAGAAAAACACAGCAGCTACACTAGTTATAACAAAACCACATAGCAAGAATACCTTATAGTAGTAGCAAATACATAAAAGATGAAATTTTTGAAACAAATTAAAAACGAGCTAGATTATCGAACCTGGCTCTGATACCATGAAGACTTTGAGTCTTAAACCATTGTGACAGCATGCATTTCTTTCATTCATCATTCTGTTTCATTCATTCATTCATTCAGATTACCACACAAAGGAGGAAAGTTGCCCTATTTATCAGGCTGCTAACATACATAAAACCTAGAGCCCCAGAAAGCATAAAGGGGCAGACACATGGCCCAATATTCGAGCACATGATCCAAGGCAGAGCAGGTAAAAAAATAATGCAATACAAAAGCAGTAAAAGCAATAAACAATAAAAAAACGCAGGGCTTAACATTGCCTGGTTTTCTATCAACTACTACCCTATCTTTCCTACATGTTTATTGTATCTTTAAATGTCACGATATTATTTGTGTCTAAACGAAACATGTATGCTGATGTACTCTTTCGATCATCAATGGAACCAACCCAATTACGGTCGGTAAAACCAATCAATTCTTTGATATCTTCAATATAATATCTTAAACCTACTTTCTTAGTACCTTGAAGATATCGTCAAATTCTCTTTGAACAGCAAGTTGAATCTTACTAAGATTATTCATAAACCTCGATATCATGTTTACTACTTGAGCTATGTATATATATATATATGTGTGTGTGTGTGTGTGTATATATATATATATATATATATATATATATATATATATATATATATATATATATATATATATATATACTAGCCGTTGCATCGCGCGCGATGCTTGCGGTGCCCTAGACGGTGTGCTAAACGCTAGTTTGCAATGGATGTAGATCGTTAATGCATAATCTTACATTACATAATACTAGAAGTGTTATACTACATGCCATAGTTCTAGAAGAGCTTCATAAAGCCTCTTATACAAAATATTTAAAGTCTAAGCATTAATCTATTAAAACCATAATAGTTGTCTAGGCATAAGCTAATGCAATATGACATACTAAGAGTCTGACATTATAAATACTTAAGCAACCCATCTAGGAATAGAAAAATAGGATCGCAATGTCACGTGAGTAGACATCTCTACTCGAACGATATGTTGCGTATTACCCAGGAAAGCATTCAATTTGCAGCAAAGTTAGTTGTAGGTCCAATCTATAGGTAGAACTTTGCTATGGGGAGCTCTTCAATGTGTTGAGCTAGCTTGGTATCAGTCATGGCATGAATTTATTTGCAGGTAAGCCCAATCAAGGTCTGAGCCTCATGAGTGAAGAGCGTGAACTCATGTGTATCTCTACCGTTAGTAACCTTCATCTTGAAGCTAACCCTGGTGAGAGTAACGATTTAAACATGTCATTAAGGGGAACCAAATCAAAATGGGCCTGCAATATGGGTTTGTTATTTTCTTCTATAGAGTAGTTCTTATTATTTAAACTTATTTTCGAGTAAAAACGAGGTGAACAGATCCAACAAACTCGGAATAGTGTTACTCGATAATTATATACTACAAAAGAACTTGCATAAATCAACGTTTTCCTTCTTTCTGCCAAAAAGTAAGATGTGTAAGCATCTTGTTATTCAGTTTAATATGCACCTAAAAGTAACATTGATGAATTTAAAGCTTAAGACAATAATGCACTTTCTTCCTCTTCTTTCTTTTTTTAGAAACCAAAAAACTTATCATGATCTTAGATGAACATGTTCTTTTTTAAAATATTCCTTCAACAATTAATTAAGGTATTTAAATTCATCTACTGAAACGAAATTCAAGAATCATTAGATGCAGCCTTTAAAATATTAGATCTCTTTATATCCCTTTGCAAAAAGCCTCTACTATGACAATGGTGAAGTCTGCATAACAGCTGCTGCATATAAAACTTCGCTAAACATGTTTTTAAGGGGAAAATGCTCATAGTTATTAGTCAAAGTCTAAATATACAAGACAACGAAATTCCTAATACCATCAAAAGAGAAGGTAGTAATACGAATTTGTTCTTTTCATTTTTTTTTATAAAATTTTGTGTTTTTTTTTCACATTTTCATATTAATTTCATCCTAGTTAGTCACTATTCTAGTAAGATATTGATCAAGCTAAAGCTCACATGAGATGTTTATTACCTTGATACTGACTCGGTGTTCTCCTTGCGATGCATGCAGTGAATGTATACCCTTTCTCAACTGGTCCTTTGCGACTACATTTGCCGCATCCCATGTAGAAATGTAGATTTTCTAACTTAGGGTTCACTAAGTTGACGTTAAGCCAGTACTTTGCTCAAGCCATGTAGTCGAAGCYTGCATCAAAGTTACCATAATTATTTAGGTATTTTACATAAGTAATTGTGTTTTTTTATTTAAGAATGGATTAGGTGGTAACCTTCTTTGCTTTGATCTCAGCAATAGTGGTGATGACACGAGGTTGCGATGGATCCCTAGCAGCAAGAATCATCGATCGGAGATCCTCCAATAGAGGTTCATTTTCCTCAGCCCTATGAGAAACAGAAAGTTTTTGTTTCAACAAAGACATAGTGAAGTAATTTTTGGATAGGAAGTTATAGCACGATAAGTAGTATAAGTTACCAATGTTGTAATTCAGTAGCCCTCTCATGAGATGGTTGTGAATCAATTGTAGTTGACATTGTGGAAGATAATGTAAATCCTAGTATATAAAGGATTGGGTTAGTAATAGGCAAGAACCCATGAAGTCAAAGAAGAGATGAGTTGTGTGAGTACCGTTGTATGTCTTGGCGCGCATGGCTTTGAATGTAGCAACTCTAAAAGATGTGTTCCAGGTGGTGTAAATATCCAAAGCTGCATCGGCTAAGTCTCCCCATGGATAATGATGGCTAGCTTTGGAATAATAGCAACACATGACAATAGGTTAAACCTCAGATCACCTATATGCTTCATAAGAACAGAGAGTGATGAGATCATAATATGATGTACCTGTCATAAACAACCATGATATCGCGGACAACCATGTCCCTTCCGGAAATATTAACTGTGCGCAAATCTCCAATATACAGTACTATGGCAATGATATCTGTATCAAAATTTGCATTCTGTGTTAGTTAAACGAAGCTCACTAATTATACTAGGAATCATATACATATTCAACGTTGATTGTTCTATTTGTAAGTCATCTAGATATGGAAGAGTTGTGTAAAGGCAAGAAATTAAACAACATTATTTATCCTATGCTTAGCAAATTGGTTGAATATTTTCATACTTCATTAAGGTTTATGTAAATTCAATGTTTTATTCGGTAAACTTATGGTTACTGAAATGAAATGAGTAAGGTACGAGCAAAATCTCTAGCCTTATTACATAGGATAGATTGTGTGTAGAGAACTAACCAATGAGTTCCTTGCTCTCTTCTCCGGTGCGTGGAATAGAATTAATTTGTATGTAGCGAGGCCCTTGGCTGCTAGAGCCTCGACTCAAGRGAACGAGCTCCATATTTTGGCCGAGTGTCATCWKGTATTCATKCGGCCTCTGCTGATATTGCTCAGCAACTCGATTAATGGCAGCATTGCCAATTTCATATTCTTCGCCGATCGATATAGCCTGATCAAAGGTTCTGATGTCATCCCCAAAGATTATTGCACGCATTGTTGTTCCCTACACAAGGAAACTGGGAAATASTAAGTAGGCAAACATAGAAGCAAATTAATGAGATGTTTGTAGCTCAATAAAGAATGTTCAGTTGTTTACCTTTTCATCGCGGAGGACAAATGGCTGCCTTGCTGTCTTTCCAGGAGACTGCTTAACTCGAGATTTCTCAATAACCTTGACCTTGACTTTGTAGTCTACGGTTTTGTCACTTAGCTCATTTAAATACTTGTATTTCTTCATCATATTATGCCTTCTACAAGCTATATTAACGAGAGATTAGTGTGCGACATGAATTAAAATTAAACAAATAACATACTAACAATTCTTATTTTAAAGATAGATCGATTAATTGCAGAACAAGAGTAAAGATGGAAAATCACATAATTGCAGAGCAAGTGTCTTCTCGGGTTTCTTAGATTAATTGCAGAGCCAGTGTTTTCAAAGGTTTTTTAGATTATGCTTGGTTTTCTAAGGCTGCTAGATTATACTACTATTATTGTTCTGTTTATAGTTGTGCTCTACCACAGGGTATATGTGCATGCTTTTTACCTGGATTTCATTTGTGTTGAAATTCACAATCACAAATGGATTACAAATGTAATGACGGCTTTAATAAATGAAGAAATATTATACAGTAGCTTCCTTAGCTTAAGCAAGTAAATTTCATAAAGAACAGAATTCATCACAAGTTGCCTAGCTTCATTACTTGCAAATATTAAAATATGTGTGCAAGAGGCATTTGACAAGAGTATAGGTCAGTGCAATTAGAATGAATATCATTAATGTAGCCTAGCTACAGTAGCATTAGAAAATTAAGACTAATCAGAAACCTAAGCCTGCTTTGCTGGCTGACATATGCAGCATAGTTAGAATGGATATCATTAATGTATGAAGAGATTCAAAAGTTTACTTTCTTGCTCATCTCTAATAATACAAGTGAACAATGACATTAAATATGTAGCCAGTCTTTTTTCTATATGACAAAGCATAGTACATTTTCATATATGGTCTTCTTTGTTTGCTTGATGTTGTTAGCATGAGTCTTGAGTTCAATAACCATATATACATGCTCAATTAAGTTTGAGAACTGGTCTGATCTACTGAGTGTTAATTATGAAAGAAAAGCAAGCAGTACTAACTATATGATTTTAGTTAATTATGTGCAGATCCAGAGTAAGTAGTGTTTCTAATGCTGATTATTATGCTTTATTAGGAGGCAATTATAGATAAAATGAAGGTCACAATCATGTAATGTGTATGCATAGAAGAAGTTGAACAAGCTATTCATTTCAAGCAGGCTTAAATAACAATGGTTTTTTAAGAAAAACATAAATAGGTGAGAAGACTTACATGCACTTCAAATTCTTCCTGAGCTTGTGTTCTTGCTTGGGATCTTGTGGTCTACATTAGGAGGAAATGGGATAGTTATAGGGTTGTATGAAGGATGGTATCACAAGTTTAACTTGTACAATGAGGTAATGGGCTCACTGTTCATGGTATGGTATCCACAGTAAGTTGAGAAGGTAGAACAAGTTTCATAATTTATGGAAGTGAGGTAGGTAGAAGGGGTATGGGGGTACTAAATTTAGTGGGATGCTTTTCTTTTTTTTCCCAAAGGTACTCAAGGGAGCAGTTAGAAACTGTAGCTGGCTGTTCATTGCAATATACAAAACATAACTTTTGGCAGAAGAGTTATGTCTACAAAAACCTAAGGGAAATTCTAAGCTATACACATATGGTATAGCATTTTATAAGTTGTACATGTGCTTTTGAGACTTTCTCAACTATACCTTTGAACTACCCATCATTAATCATCTATACCCTCCTCTAGATAAAAAAAACTAACCTTAGTTCAATTTTAAATGGGTTGTTGTTACGGTTGGGTAGCGTTTAGGTGGGTTGTTGTTAAGGATTTGACTTCTTTGTTATTTTTTTATTTTTTTTTTTTGTTGTAAAAATTAACTAAGGTTAACTATAAGAGTTGAGTTAAGGTACAATTGATTAATAATTGGTAGTTCATAGGTATAGATTAGAAAGTCTCAAAAGCATAGGTACAACTTAGAAAACGCTATACCACATGTGTATAGCTTAGAATTTCCCAAAACCTAAACAAAAACGTTTTTTAAGAAAAATATGTATTAGTGTGTATCAATATATGCAGCGACAAAAAGAAATATCTAGCAGTGTGTATTTATTAGTGTGTATCAATATATGTAGCCAAACAAGAAATCACTTCAATTAATTTAAAATCAAAAATAGCAGCCAAAATATCAATACAACTATCCTTAATCGCATAGTCCCATTAATCAAAATACAACAATGAATCGTAATTCATGTCCAGCATCGATAATTCAAACATTAAATAAATAGACAATGCTATAAACAAGAACAAAAAAGACCTCTTCAAGATCAGCTCAGAAAATGTAACTAATTTACGTCCAAACACAATTTAGTTCATAAAATTAGAAGAAATTAGCTCTCATTGATCCAGTACTTGATTTTTTTATATCGGTGTTTCAAATTACATCAATTGAACACCATGTGCTGTATAAGTATAAAAAATGCTTACACCTTAAGCCGTTGGTTAGTCCATTGTTTTGATTATATGCTTACAATTTAAGCCATAAAGCTTAAAATGCTACAGAGTACTACACAAGCAGAAAACATTCAGAAGGCCAAAATTTTCATATAATTTGAATCTCGTGTAGAGTTCAAAGCCGCAAGCCTAACAGATACGTACTCTATACTATAAATTGAAGGGGGCTAGGGTCATGCTAACAACTAACGAGTCTCATGTTTCGATCACTTTGTGTGCAAGAAAAGGGGAAAGGGAATCAAGTGAAGGGAGCAGCCAACTTTGATTACAATTTTACTCGAGCAATATAAGTATTGTAACAAATTGATTAGCAAATGTGAAGCTGCCCTTATTTTCTCCCGAGAGTCAACACATAATAGTTCCACTACTTCAGCAGCAGTAGACCAAATATATTTGCATACATTAAAGAACATCCATTTTGTGAGCTAAACGTGGCATATGCATATTAAAAGAACACACCAAATTACCAATTGCTAATTATGATTAGCTCACAACACTCTTCAGTCAAAAGAACTACTTCGCATTACTCACAACCAATTCCGCCATACAAACAAACATGCTCGCTTACGAAATTGACCTCTTGTTTTTCATTAGAAGGAAGATTTTGGTTTGTTGAATCAAATTCTKGGCTGCTATAAAAATAATTCTTATGTACAAGTTATAATATGAGTGAATCTTAATTTTAGTTGACTTTATTTCAACTCCTTCCTACATCAAATTAGAAATTACATCATAACATCCAACTCACAAAAGATAGCAAAATTAATAATTCTCAACCCACTTAAAATATGACACCTACTTTGAGACGTACTCTAAACATCACTGAGTAAATTTAAGCAAACCAAAAACAAACAATCACAACTTAAATTAAAGCACTTAATAAGCCAAGTTTAAATAACAACCTAAACCATCATAAGTTAGAGATGAAATTACCATTGATCACCTCGAAGCCCATTACTCACAGCCGCATTGCACTGAACCTAACAAAAACATATCGTTATTCAGAAACCAGCGAGCAAACCGAAGTGAAACCCCTAAAAACAATCACAACTAAAATCTAGGCATTTACTTAACCAAGCATAAATATTACTCGTAACTTGAACTGTTTTAAATAGTGGCTGAGCCTGAGATGACCATTGATCATTTTGAAGCTATTCAAATCCCTCATTATTTTTGAAACCCATTACCATCAGTCGCGCTGCACCAAACATATTGAGAACAAATCATAACTGTAATCAAAGGAATATAAGCAATCTAAATTGGGGAAGGATTAAAGGAAGCTTCCATTGTCAACACTTGTTAAGTAAAAACATAATAAATGACAGTAGGCAGGTTAAAAAATTTAAATTAGCACGAAGCAACAAAAGGTCCACAACATTAGGACCGAAGGCTGACCTTTTTGCCATTTTCACCCTTGTAACAATCAAGCACAAGTTCTGCATTCAAATCAGACTCCTTGAAACAACTTTTTCCACTCAATGTACTTGTCGTCATAAGCCTTTTCCTCAACACATCTAATAAATATGAAGTGATCATCCTGTCAAATTGTTGGATTAAATCATACATTAGTAATCGAATTACAGAAAGCATATTCATTTACCTATATTTCTTAAGTAGGCTACGACATTCAAGAACTATACATGGCACTACGAAAGAATTAGCTGTACAAACATCAAATGTACATTCTCTATATTTTTATTTTTATTTTTTAAAAAAAGAGAAGAAAAGATGACAGGTTAACAATAATTACCTTTTTGCTGACTTTAACACCTAATGCCTTTGCTTCTTGTAAAATAGAGAGCCTGAGTTGTAAAGAGTAAAAATCTGATATATGAATGACARTAGCCAAGTACTCAACTGCAGGTTCATAGAATGAAAATAGCCAAATGCAGAGACAGGTTTCGTAAAGGAGTTGTTGAATAGAAAGGGGGAAAAACACCCAGGTAAGGAACCTAGATAAGGTCATTCTGTGTGTTTCTTGTACAAAAAGATAAAGATATAATTTWTATAATTTTAAATATATATTTAAAAAAAGGAAATGCATTGATACCYTGCAATTGGTAGTGGTGGAAGCGTGATCATTGTCTTCCATTTGAAGAACAAGCGTTGGAAATTTCTAAGTCTAATAGAGAGTCGATGTAAATGGAATAATGTGGATGGTCAAAACTTTTAAGCTACATGATCATGAAAAGCTATTAAAACCCGACTATTTTTCTATTCATTAATTTCACGTGAGAGAGGGAAAACAAAGAAGTGCATAATTATAAAGAAGAGAGTTGTAGTACATACTTATGAAAGTTTGTTGTATAAATAAGGCATACCATGCTTCTCTTTTCTTATTTGAGCAAGAGTGAGAGCTAATAAGAGCAGGTGGCAGATTGGTAATCAAGCTACCTAATGCATACCTGGTTCATCTCTGTTTTTAGATGCCTGTATCACATAAACCATCCATTGTTTCTGAATGGATTAGGTGTAATTGAGCATAACTGAATAACTATGACACAAATGAAAGCAAGATAGTAGAATGCCATTGCATAATCCGTTTTGTAGGTAAATGTTTTGCAATAGGATTACCGGRCAATAAAGTAAAATACGAAATTAGACTGCAACAGAAACTAATGTTATTTAGTAAATTTTATTCTCCAAAAAAAGCTAGTTTTAGCGCATGCAAAAGGCGCCTGGCACATTGCGCTAGCATCCTGCAAGCATATGATTTAAAAGGCCACATTTAAGTAAGAGTTGAAATTTTCACTTTTAGGGAGAACGGATGAAAGAATATACCTACATAGGCGAACTTGCGGTTTTTAGCGTGCTTAATCTATTCAAAGCCAAAGCTTAATTAATCATGTTAATAAAAAACAAGGCCGAAGCTAAATTAAGTGAGATAAATATATGAGTTTACCTGCACAATGAAAAGCAGCTATGTGATTCCAGCTCTTGTTAGGACCTCGTAGGAGACAACATTTCTCACAAATGAGTAGGAAGTGTTTTCCACCATCGGTCTCGAAATGACCTTGACTTTACAAGCTTGGCGCACCCTACATAGAGGAACGTAAAGCTAACCATGAGAAAAGCAAGGTTGTCGCAAGTAAATGCCAACCTCGCTCAAGGTTTGTCCTTGCGCTTTATTTATAGTCATTGCAAAATAGAGCTTAATCGGGAATTGCTTCCATTGAAACTGGAAAGGATAGTTTGAAGAGGAGGATTAGTGGAGATTCACCCTTGGAAGCAGCACTTCTTTTACTTTGTACATTCCGATTGCAATCTCACATAAGATGAGATGCGAGAAAAAATGCTTACAAATAAGGCTAGTTTCATTGCATAATCCATTTGTTGGGTCAATGTATCGCAATAGGATCAGCGGACAATCCTTTTTCAACACCAGCTCGTGTGGGCTCATTCCGCCTGGACATAAGTGTGAAGGAACTCTTGCGAGTAGATGCTACAACTATCATCTATAATGGTGTCGAAGCCTTTGTAGATCACTTCTTCTCCATGAAACTGAGTTATGAATGCGCTATTAATGCTATCAACTTCATCATTTTTTGTTGTCAGTATAGTGCGGACATTGAACAGAGTAGGGTCAAATGACGATTCATCAATTTCAGGGTAGACTGTTTGCATGAGCTTTTCCATAGGATTGCAACTTTCATCGAAAGGTATGTTAATGTTGCTAGGCAGTTCTACAAGCCCGACCTCGGTGTCTTGTAGCAGGCCATTTCTAAGTGCTAAAAAAAAGCTGCAAAAGATGGATCTTCACAAGCCCGCATATTTTCATGCAAACTGAATCGTGTGAAGTAAGGCCATAAATGAGAAGATACCAAGCTCGCCTCAATAGCCTCGTGTTGTGTTTGCCTTGGAACAATTGGAAGCACTTGTCTAAAGTCGCCACCAAGTATGACCACTTTTCCTCCGAAGGGCATGCTTGCATCAGCTAAGTCCCTAAGAAGTAGATCTAGAGAGTGGATACTTGCTTTATTGGCCATAGGGGCTTCATCCCAAATTATTAGTGATGTTTCTTTCAAAATTGCGGCCAACGCTCCTTTGTTTTTGTACATCACATGTTACTAATAGATTGGTATTAAGAGGGAGCTTAAATCTTGAATGCGCAGTACGACCATGGGGCAAGTTTGAAGCAGCTATTCCTGATGAGGCAGTTGCAAGTACAATTTTGTTGAGAAGGCGGACCTTGGCATAGAGTGCACCATATAAGAATGTTTTGCCGGTGCCCCTTGGACCATCTATGAAAAACAAGTCTGGCTTGTTGTCCTTTAAATGTTGAATGATGCTTTTATACGCTGCTTTTTGCCCATCGTTTAGTTGCTTACGAGCCTTATCGCATTCCTCTGGAATTGGTGCATCGGTGACATCTTGAAAGTCCCTTATTATCCTTGCAGATTTAGGTTCTTCACAATGTAGGTGCTCTAAGTTAAACTCGGCTAGGGTTCTCCCCATGCCTTTTAAGGTCTTCTCAATACAAAGAGAAGTTTCACGCAACATCCTATTTTCATTATCAGGATATGTATGTCTGAAATCCTCAGAGAGGTACTGATAGTACTTATCCCAAAGAGCAGGCGGGTTCGACGGCCAGTTGAACAGAAGAATAGTAACAATAAGTTGTCGAAGTGCTCGTGGCATCTGAATCTCAGCAGCCTCATTCAGACATTGCTCATTTGCATCACAATGTTCAATTAGGCCTCTCGGTAAAGCTGCCTCTTGGAAAGTGGGACACTCATAGCCATTTACAGTTCTAAGATCTTGGAAGGATTTAGGACTATGAACATGAGCAAGCAATATTCGTAGATAAAAACGCTTGTCATCTGCTGGGCTAACAAAATTGAGCCTCCCAATAGAAATACCTCTTTGCCTATCTTTCCGTTTTTTATCCTTTGCATTCCATGTGAATTGTTCCAGAATTCAGAATAGAGGTACTGTTCTCCGTTGGGCCGCTCTCTGTTCATGCGGAAGAATTCAATGAGAGGCGTCTTAGCGCGCCTCTCATTTGCAACGATCGTTGATAGACTTTCTTGGGCCTCAAATTGGATGGGTTGCATATTTTCGAGGTGGATTTGTTAAGGCATGACTGGAGGGGTCATTTCATACAAGTCAAACCCAAAGAGTCGTAATTTTGCCTCTAGAGGTGAAACCCAACGACCTTTCTGGAAGTTGTCGATTTCATTGATTTCTTGGCCGGGAGTCTGCTGCATAATACTAAAAGATATCTGATCATGACCCTTGTACATGTACTTATACAAATATTTGACAGCTTTGATAGTTGAGCAGACTTCAACGTTGATGTGGCAATCAAAGAGTGCTAATAAATATGGATTATATGGTATAACCCATCGGTTATCCATTTGTTCTCTGCAAACTGTGACATCCTCACCTGTTTCCTGTCTTCTGTACAAAGGATATCCATCTTGATTGCTTGCTGTGTGAGATCTAAACTCCTTCGGATACTTAGACTTGCAAGCAAGCTGTCCGTTTCTTTCTCTCATGCAGGGGCATTCTGGATGTGCAAGACCGCATGGGCCATGCATCATATGATTCAATACAGCAGCTCTAAGGTGTGGATCTGATGGAGAAGGGATCTCAGCCGAGACAAATCTRTCATAATCTTCGGTATCTTTGATTTTCCATTCGGGCTTTAGGATAATCAAGAAGTGTGTATGAGGGAGGCCGCGTTTCTGGAACTCAATGACATGAATGCATGCAGCAACTTGCTCGAAAATATTTTTTTTCATGATTTCATGCTTCAGTGTGGTTAGCTTTGCATTAAAAACCCGAGCAACCAAATTAGGCTTGTTCTGCACAAGTTCCCCTAGTTCAAACTCCTGTCTTATCTTTGTCCATTTTGGGTTGCATGTCATAGTTAAGAAGAGATTTGGTTTTCCGTAGCGCTGAACAAGAGACATGGCATTGAGATAGCGGCGTCGCATGTCACGAGGCCCACTGATGAAAGAAGGAGGTAGCACAACGCAATGGCCAATATTTGCACCTTCGGTTTCTCCTCCCAGGAAGGTGTCAACAATACCTTGATACAGTTCAGCTCTAATAGTGGCCTGGTTGTGCCTGAAATAATCTAGCCTCGTATTCTCCAGCTTCACTTACATATCTACAATAAATTGTTGCAGTAGCCTCCCTGCCCTTAGCAAGTAATTACCACGACGAATTTGCAGTAAATAGCAATAATACTGACGGCATGAAATGAATTTCATTCCCCGTTGGCTCTCCTGAGATGCCACTGGAAGGAAAACACATATCAGAGCACGACAAGCAAGGAAGAACATTTAACTCGAGCGTAGAAGAACATGGGCTTAGTGAAAATGCATAAGTGTATCTATTCTAAGCATTCAATTCTTGCAGCATAAGTCACAAAAGTTTGACTAAAGAATAGAATAGGAATTTCAAATTTTCTAGACAAAGCACGAAAGAAGAGGGATTTTTTCATTCAGGAATTATTTTAAGGAAAAGCTTTCACCATGAAAATTCTATAAAAGATACAATAAAAGGAACAATGAAACTTACATGTATCTTACTGACAAAAACAATTCTTCAGTAGTGGAAGATGTAAGTACGGGTATTCCCGGTTCATCAGCTGGCTGCTCAGAACCATGAGCTATTTTTTTCAAGCCGGGTCGTCAACCATTGTCTCCCATTGGGAACAACAGTGGGTATTGCAGTGGATCGTAACACCCAGAGTAATGCTTCGCTCTATGAGGCTCGTAGCAGTCATCGAAAACAATATTAGAAGGCCCAGCGCAAACACTCGAACTTGCAGAATCTGGCCATATTGCAGCGACTTCATCTGAACTGGGCGCATTAAAGACACGCGGATCTGGCACTGCATTTTTTTTATCTGGATTTTTGTGTGTGCATCAATATCCATCTCCCGTAAACACCGGAAGAAACGAGCATAAAGATTAACCATGAGAACCGACATCAAAGTGGCAATAACTCTGGCATCCAATTCCTTAAATAAGTCTTTCCTATGTTTATGTTCATGTTGWGTATCGTAAAAATAAAGCTGCAAGTATGCGGGCTTGCCATCTTCAGGGACAAGATCTAATAGATAGTGGTATATTTGCCTGTAAAGTTTGAAAACATAGATGCCTTTGTCTGTTGTGGAAGTTATTGCTCCACCGAGCGARCAAAAAGCGAACATATTGTTGTAAAGGCGACAATACTTTCTGAAATGCTTTGCATCTTCATCATCAGAAGTAAAGAGCCTTAGTAACTCAGCAGGGTAGGCATTTCTTGCTATCTCCACTTGTCCATCTGCGCAGCAAAAGGCCCGAGTTTCGTATTGGAATTTTTTCACGCCACATTTTGAATAGTAAGTTGGGGCAGTCAAAAGAGATGGAGCTGAAGACACAGGGCTTTGAGTTGTTGCAGCTGGAATACCTACAATAGAAATCAAAAGTTAAGAACACTTAGAAAACCTCTATACACGAGGTGCATATTTTAAAAAAGATTGCACGAGCATGTAAGTTATTTCAAAATTATAATACATACTACATAAAGGGGGGGGGGAAAAACATCAACAAGCTTTATTTTCACATATATGCTAACACTCACACAGCCCTAATCTGTAATAATATAGGCTCAAAAGAAGAGATGTATAATAAGTCATGTATAATGATGTATAATGAGACATTTGTTTATTTCAATATAAACCACAGAACATGTTTTTTTTGGTCAGTAATGAGGACTTTGTGACATACCCCGTCTTTGAACACGCCGAGGCAGCCTTTGCTGTAATTCAATGTTTACACCACTGGAACTGGGTTCATTTGGTCGAGAGTTCTGGCCTGCGAGAAAGTGAGATTGTTGTGATCTTATACGGCGGCTTTGATAAGGTCTCTTTGCAGGTACAGGCGATGAGAGTTGTCCTTCAACCAGCAAAAAGCAATAATAAACATACTGAATGAGCAATTGCCGAACAATGCAATTTCAAAAACACGTTCATTAATGAAAGCAGTGTAAACCAAGGAAATAACTAAATAGGCTGAGATGACATAAAAGCTGGCCTAAGCTAATTACCCTGTCAAAATATATTTATTGAGTTCGAATTTTTTAGAGCTCTAAAATGACCTTTTCTTTTCATATGTTACGTACATAAATTACCTTTATTGTCTAATATGATTTATGCGTAAACTCTTTTCAAAACCCAAAATAGTTTGAAGGTTGCATATAAGTATTGAATTCAATTACAATAATCATCGATATTTAAGAAAATATAAATTGCTAATCCTCAATGTTTTTAAATAAGATTTTTGTTAAAAAAAACTATAGGAGTCAATGTGTATATGTTCTAAAAAATTTGTATTTCAGAGACAGAACCACGAGTCCGCGACGAACTCAAAGGCGCCGACCACCGACGAGTAGAGCGACAGAACAACCGACGAGCAGCCAACAGAACGGTAGAACAACTGACGAGTGAACTTTGGAGTTAGATCTAGGGTTAGAGCGTTAAGAGAGTGTGTGTTCTTGAGATTGAATTTGTATTTCAGTCAAAGGGCGACAACAAGACAATTAAGAGGGCGGCGACAATGGTGGCAGCAGCACCGGCGACTCCGGCGAGCGAAATTAGGTCTTGGTCTCCGACGAGTGGACTTGGTTGCGTGAGAAAAGTCGAAAAGAGAAGAGTGAAACTGGATGGGTAGGGTGTATTTTTTTTTTTGACTTTTATAATGTCTTTTTTTATTTCTTTAAAAGGCTATTTGTAACGGGCAAATCCACCATCCGTTACAAATAATATTATTTGTAACAAACATTTAAATAGCCCGTTACAAATAGCATTTCCGCGTTTCTTTAACCTGTTATTTGTAACCAACTTTTAGTTATGTCCGTTACAAATAAATTTTTTATAACAGACAATCAGTATGCCCGTTACAAATAGGGCGTTACAAATAGAAATTTTTCCACTAGTGCAAATTCAGCACAATCCAATCCAGATCAAAAACAGACTTGGGTATCGTAGAATATAAATTGTTAATACTCAATGTTATTAAATAAGAGGTTTTTTTTAAAATCTATAGGAGTCAATGTGTATATGTTCTTAAAAAATTAAGCACAATCTAATCCAGATCAATAATTAAGTATCGTAGAAATATGTCACTATGCTTAGCTGCCTTTAAAATATATAAAAGGGTGTTTTTGAAAGCGTATAATTAATCTCTTAAACAATCATCCCTCTTAAATAAGCCAMTCTTCACTCTTGGATCTTTCTTTCTATCACATATCCATTTATAAAAAATAGCAATAATTGCTCAAATTTGCTTCCTTTTTTCACCACTTAGTTTATTGGGTCTCGTGAAAGCTCATTAGTTTTAGACTCCCAATGTATTGACCCTAAACTTTTTAATCACTTCCACTTTATTTAATTAATCAACTTCATTTTATTAATTATCATTACTATTAAAAACACGTCAAAAAGTTTTTTAAGCTTCAATGCTGGATTGTAATCTGTTTTTAATCGAAAAAATTGCAACACCAAAGCAATTGTTCAGTGTTCATAGCCTAGAAACAATAGCTAATTTCAAATATCAAGACAGGTACCATACAGAGCTTCGTAGTAGTAGTAGTAGTAGTAGCTAATTACAATAAGATTATGTTCTTTGTTTATAATATAATTAAGCCAATATAATATGTATGAGCGACCATACTATAATAGTTAAATTAAATGGATTAAATTGTTAGGTAGACTATTAATATAGAATGAATGTCTATCTTTCAAGTTATAGCCTTTTTGCTTTATGATTTCGATCACCATGTTATACATTTTCTTGTGTAGGGTCTATGCATAAATTGATAAGGATATAACTAATTTCATATTGTCTTAGGGTAACAAAATTGAACAGGCGGAGTCCCTCTATAAGTTTATGTAACTCGAATATTAATCTAAAATTAACCATTTTTAATGCCGATGGTGATTTGTAATAACCTAATAAACGCCCTGGGTTCAAAGAACCTTTCCCTTATTTTTTCATATAGTTTGTGTTAAGTGTATATTTATACGAATTAGTGTTGAAAAATGCTAATCAAGTTGTATATTCTTTATCTCGCCATAAAACCCAAAATAGGCGTGATGTCTTACAAAGTAGACTTGGAAAGCAAGATGATAGTGGTGATTATTTAAATAAGAAATTATAAAYCTTGCGTACGCCTACTCCCAGTTAGATTTTACTGCACGCTACAGCCTGCCGAACTAGTGAAGGGACATTGAGCCTGTAATTGAGATTGAGCAATCAGCACAAATTGTTGTGAGCCTGAGCGGATACTGCAATAAGACCTTTTCCCAGGCAGGGGAGGTGCACCGTCTGCATATACAAGAGCAAAAAATAAAGATCCCATAGAAAACTTTGATTACATATACAAGAGTAAGAACGACCTATGTATTCCACCTTTCTAGGAATGAAAACCAAAGCAAAAAAGTATATAGACGATGTTAAATATTGCAGTTCATAACTGTAAATATGCAGCATCCGTCAATGGTTAAGATTAGCATTAGTCCTAAAATGTGACACCGAGTAGGCTCTAGAAGTAACTACTGTATACTACATCAGACTTAATTCCTGACATGTATGAGCCTATTTATTGTTGCAAGAAACCAAATAAAAGGATTAAGATGGGCATATAACTATCTGCTACTTGTACAAAAGATGGGCTACCATATAAGTGATAGAGACCAACCCATTGTTCAAGCTGCAATATATAGGCAGAACCCCAAAATCACAGTAGAGGTCATTAAGTGTCTGGTCTTCACATGAAAGCACGGCAGCAGCCTGAAATAAGTGTAAGCCGGAACTATAACTTTTTGCTTTTTTCCAAACATAAACGAGTACATCATAAAGCGCCCCAAAATCAGCGTAAGTGAATACTATAAATTTGAGCCTTTTTTCAATCATAAACCGGTCCTTCACATGAAAGGGAAAACGATATTTTGATAATGCAATCAATAAAAATCAATTAAAAACAGCAGGATATTCATAATAAGTAACTGAAACTGAACCAAAAGGCATAACTAATACATTTAGTAGAGTAGTTGCAAAAGCTTATATACTTTTTATTCAATTCAAAGCAAGAGTACATTGATGCAAGCTACAATTGCATGATACTAATAAACGCTAACACATAATATAGGTCTTGGCCATAAACAAGAATACAAGTCTTTCATAATCTCTGACCCAAAAACCTAATAGTAAGGATCTTGCAGCTGAGATACATGTCAGAGCATAAAGGCTAAGACCTAGGTTGATCTAATCCTAAACAAGCTAGTTTTCATCCAAAAGGTTAACTATTAATAAAGAGCACCTAATCTCAGTTTTCTCTAGGCCGTTTAAAGCGCATAACGTAGTCTTTTCTTTGGAGGGATCGGGGGAGGCAGTCCCTAAGGGATTCTAGAAGATGGACAACGTGGAGTGGTGGGTAGCTCCTCATCCAGGAATGGCTGAGGTTGTCCAGTGTGCACAGGACCGTAGATGCGGTCCTTGAGAGAGTAGTAGGCCTGTCGTTCCAACTTTAAAGCAAACCTAGACTGTTGCAGCAAATGGAAGTTCACATCTTCCACAACAAAATTGTAGATAGGCATCAAAAAGTGGATTGCCTTCTCTGCAAGGGATTGCTTCGTAGCGTACTCAGAAGATGATCGGTCACTAACGACCACTTCACTGTCGCTGAGTTTTCCAAGACAGGTGACAATAAGCCACGCCACATGATCACCAAAGGCAAGCTCAAAATATTCAATTGGGGTCACATGGATACCAAACCTGTCAATGATACCACCTAAGACTCTATAAAAATCGAGTTCAACACAACAAGCACTGAAATGAATCCGATCCTTTGGGTACGCTGAACTTAAAGATGAAGGTGGATTTCCTTGTTCCATGTCTGCGTAGTATTTCCGTTTTAGCACGAATAGAGCCAAGCTTCTCTCAGCCTTGTCTTTCTTTGTCAGGCTCACATCATGAACGCAGAGGCCATGTACAACCATCAAGTGAATAAGCATCTTCCTACAAGCTATTTCACATGATTCATCCTTAGTACTCACAGGACCACCAGAGAACTTATAAGCGRCAGGCTCATGGTTGAGGGCAACAACAACTGAGAAGTTGTTCGTAGCATCGTCCGAACATATAAATATAGGAGGAGCAAATCCAAGGGATTCACATGCATAAACCAAGAGAGGCTTGTAAGCCACAGAGATAATGATCTCAGATGCCATACAATAACCTGTATGAGAGACACACAAGCAGATGAAACCATAATATCTATAGACCACGGCGACACCTATGCTAGGGCCAATCCTATGGTGGGATACACATAGTGGATCAAATGGGAGACCTCATAAGCAAAACACTGAACCTAACAAATGAAAAGTGAAAACTAAGAATTGGAATCTAAAACAAACATTCAGATCAGATATGGGGTGTGTTGTTTTTTTTTTCTACTTAATGAAAGTATGAAACCTAACAGAAAAGAAGGATTTGCAAACAAAAAAAAAAGAGGTAAGAAGAAATGTACAAGAAAGGAACACGTGAAACATTTTTTTCTTGTTTTGAATATTACTATTTATAGTTTAGTTTGTTAGGTTCTTAAGTAGATCAAATCGAGGCTGACTTATCTTGCACTTTAGATTCTGTTTAGGAGATAAAACATGCAAGAAACAAAAATAGGCCTATGACACAAAAGAAATCAAAAGGCCAGTAAACTCGATATACAAAACTGAAAAATCATATCTCTGGTTATTTATCGCACACAATAGATCAGTAGTTAATCTAAAGTTCTAAACCTAATCAGATTCATATTGACTTGTTTTAGAACTTCAATGAATTAAATATATAGCATTTTAACACGAATTTTATACAGAGAAACCCATCTAAATCTTGTACTTTGTAAGATGTTATTGTGCCTAATATTAAATCAGAAGAAAGAGCATCCAAAATAGTTAATAAGGGTACAAGTAGGCTTCTTATTAAATGTATAAGTTTTTCTATTTAGCTTGATCCTTATTTTTAATAATTGTTAAATGTTGCTATGATTTGTTTCTGGTTTAAGATTTGCTAATGATTGAAACTAAGATACAACCCAACAAATAGGATGATACCTACAAACATCCAAGGCAACACAGTATAAAAATTTAAGGCAACACAGGGTAAATGATGCATGGTATATCCTAGGTGGCAAACAATGTGCAAGAAGAACTATAGAATCCAACACAAAAGATCAAAGCAGGTAAAAAGGAAATGCACAAGGCAAACAGAAGTGACTTAAACAAGTGTAAAAGCTAAGCCATTAAATGTAGAAAGATAACAACTCAACATTCAATTAAAGGTATAGGAAGTCATACCTTGTTCCTTGTTAACTTGTGTTGATGACCAAGCTGCTGACAACCTTACAACATAGGAATGTGATTAATATTAGGGATACACTGGGAAAAGTGCTAAAAAATTTAGAGCAATAATAAATGTAAAAGAAGGATGGCTTTATAAAGACACAATGTTCCTCTAATGGTAGTGTTGTACCTATACAAAGAAAATATTAAAATAATAAGACTAAATGGGAAGGTAGGCTTAGTTAAAGCAAAGAAGACCAAGAAGTACAAGATGTACTGTAACTGCCTAATTTTAGTGAGAAGGAAGTATGGTCAAATACAATAAACAAAAATGCTAAGTCACAAAGAAGATAAGAAAAAATGAGCAAGCATTAAATGATCCTACTGCTCAGCACGCGCGCGCGCGCGCACACACACACACACACACACACACAGCAACACAACCACTACAATCACTACAGTAGCAGAATCCATGTACAAGAATGAGCAGTTTAAAAATCATCACAGTAATCTTCTACCAACTGTACTTTTTCCCAATTTTTTGGGAAAAAGATGTTACCACCACTAGTATAATCATCCCAAGACTACCCAAACAATTAATCTCAACAATTAAGTAAAATGGTAAAACTAATAAAAGACAAACATCCTTAACAGTAAAACTAATCAATTCTTATCCGTTCTAAAACAAATGAAAGACTAAACATATTCATGGGCTCACCTGAGGTTCGGACATCGATACACCTGCCAATCCCGCCAAAACCGATGGTCTCCGATTCGGCCCCACATCTCAGCCCCGCCATTTATTATCCACGAACCACCTCTAACCCACTGCAATTTGTCAAAATTGAGACTCATAATTAACCACTAACAAACAAAGCTTAAGATATACTCAACATTGTTAATTATACGCCAACCGAGATCCAAATACATAGCCGGAAACGAAATGAATCACAATTAATATACCTTAATGTAGAGTGGGTAATACAATTTATGGTATTTGTCTTCAGCAATTCTCCTCTCCTCAAAGAATTTGCCCTCAGGTTCATTATGGTCATTCCAAATACAGTAATCAATAAGTGAATTATTCACATTAAAAGCAGAAAATTCCTTTAAAATGACGATCACATTGACATAATCAAGTCCAAATTCATCAACATAATTAACACGAACCAAACATAAATTTCTCATAATAAAAGCTGAAAATATCATTCCAAAAATATATAAAATAAACAGCACACAAGATAAATGGTATTCAAAATGTTCTAATTGCAAAGATAAAATCTTATGTTCCAGAAAATTCTGACATTAAAACATAAAGATTCACAATCGCAGTGAATCATTTCAATCCATAATTCCAAAATACCATTTCAATCTTTATGTGTTAATACCTTCACATAAAGGCATCTGTAAGTGAATCAAACATAATTTCTGACATACCTTCAAACATAAAGGCATCTGTGAGTGAACCTTCAATCAAACATAAAGCCATAATTTTCTGGAGTGAACCAAACATAATCTGATTAAACCAAGCATAATCAAATTGAACCAAACATAAGGCATAAAGATTATGTTCAGATGCCTTCATGGATTGAAATGATGCTTGATTTTAATCTGATTATGTTTGATTTACTGCGATTAACACATAAAGATTCACTCCATAAAGATTGAAATGGTATTTTGGAAGGCATCTATGAAGGCAAAATTTCTTTTTTAATTCCAAAACGGCCCCAAATCCGCAACCATCAATCTCCCAAAACCCGAAACCCTAAATCAATTTGTCTAACAACCAAACTCATCCCTTTACCTCGACAACAACCAAACTCTAACAAACYGCAATGAAATTTAAACGAAAGGGATCGAAAATACCTTGATTCGATCCCATCTGCAACAAAGAAGCTGAAACGCAGCTAATTTGGCCATTTTCAGGCCACCAACCAGCTTACTAACCATCGGAGTTAAGGACTGATCTGGTTGAGCTATGCAAAGAAAGAAAAAGGGAGAAGGGTAGCATTTTCGAGGTTCGCAAAGAAAGGAAGAGGGAGAAGGGTAGCAATACATGCACTGTTGCTCGATGGATGAGGATGAAGCGAGCTGAGCTAAGCTTAAGGTTGAAGAAGAGATGACGTGCCAGGAAGATGTGAGCTACGAAAGTGTGATGTTGAAGAAGAAGCGAGTGTGTGGGCTTGGTGGGCTGATAACGTGGGTTTCGATGGATTGGCTGTGTGTGGGCTTCTGTGGGCAGTCTTCCTTCGTGGGTTTGGGGGGCTGATTTCACGTGGGTTTGGATTGTGGGCTCGGGGGGTTTAATACGTGGATTGTTGTCCTTGGACTCTAGAAGGTTGTATTGGGCTGGGCTCGTGTCAAGTGGGATGCGTGTGGGGTCGGGGGTACTGTTCCCCTATTCATTTGAACAATG
>SNQN01000304.1:29145-63276 GCA_008642245.1 Bassia scoparia
TTACACAGGTTATGTGTGCTAGGTCGCGTGGCTGGGGTGGGTTGGCGCTTGGTGGTGAAAGAGAAACGCGAGTGTGGGGCCTGCGATGCAGGGGTGTTGGGTGATTTCGAGGTGGCTGGGATGGTGGCTGCTTGGGTTGGTGAGGGTGGTGGCTGTTTGGGTTGGTGGGGAACTTGGGTCAAAGGTTGATGGTGGCTGAAGGGTGGTAGCAGTGAGGGAGGTGGTGGCTAAGGGAGTGGTGCTAGTTGTGGCGCTTGGAGGCTTGAGTGGTGCTAATTGGTGTCTGGTGGCAGCTCACTTGATATTGGTAATGGAGTGGTGGTAGGGTGGTGGAGCAGTGAGGGAGTGGTGTAGTGTTGAAGGTGGTTTCATAGCTTGGAGTTAAACGGTGTTAGCGTAAAACCGTTAACGGGTAGTGAATTCTAATGATTTTGCAAAAAGTGGGTAGTTATTTTTAATAAAATGGAATGTGGGTAGTTTTTTCTAAAAAGTCCCAAATGTGGGGTAGTTATTGGCAAATTTTCCTAATGTTAATGACGGAAAATATATTTCTATGATATTTTCTTTGCATTAGGACGATTTAGTAAATCAATTATTTATTATAATTATTTTAGGATTACATACTTGGATCAGAGGATAGATTGTTTATCGGTTATTTAAAGCGTTTTATGGACTTAAGCAAGCACCAAAAGCATAAAATAGCGAACCGGAGGAGTACACGTGAACAATCACTCTAAATTTAAGAAAACAATGATCGAACGTTTCATAGCTTGTCTTAATGTTGATAATCTGATCTTATCGACACAAGTAATGATCCAAACTCATTAATAGTTTTAAAAAGTGCATGATGCAAGAATTCGAGGTGTCATATTTGGGACTAATGAAATATTTTCTTGGCAAAAAAGAAAAAAAAAAACCAAGGAAGAATTTTTCTTAACAAAGAAAGATATACAATGATCAACTCAAGAAGTTTCACATGGAAAATTGCAAAACCTGTGAATACTCCGATGACATTAATGAAAAGTTAAGTCAGTTGATGGAGCTAAAAGACTAACCCTAACATATTAGCAGTCTTGTTGGTTCTTTTACTATTTAATCTATGTATATACTTGTAATTGAATCGGGGGTACATTGAAGGTTTAAAGGGGTACGCATGTACTGTTCATCAACAGTAGCTGCATGTCTTGCGTACCCCTTTACTGATTGTATGTACCCATTAAAATATAAAATGTATCCATTTATTTTGGTTTCACGTTTTCATATAACATGTAGTTTTCACTAGATCCTGACTCTCTCTCTCTCTCTCTCTCTCTCGTCTCTCTCTCTCTCTCTATATATATATATATAATATATATATATATATATATATATATATATATATATATATATATTATATATATATATATAATTAGAGTTAGATTCATATGAGAACCTCCTTATAATGAGAACTATAAGAACTTTAATCTGAGCCACACAAATCAAGCTAAACAAATCTCCATCGTTCATTATTTAATTTCCTTTTCTCATTTTTTCCCTTATCTCTTTCTCTGACTTCTTCTCTCCTTAATACTTTCTCTTCTCAACCTTTACTCTCCACTGCCAGTACCATCATCCACCACTGTACCACCTTCGCACCACCGTACGAGCTGTGACTTCGACACAAGCTCCAACACACCGCCTCACCATAAGCACTCCCACTGCCGCACCACTCTACCAAGGTCGACCCTCTTTCTCTTTCCTCCCTCGCCCCTTCTCCCATGGCTACACCAATTGCCACCACTCACCACCCGAACACCGACCTAACCACCACCGACTATCATGTACTCGTTCCAGGTTTTTGAAATCCTAATTTTTGCATATTCGAAACCTAATTTTGGGTGATTTAGATGAAATGATGGTGTGACAACCAAGAGGTGGTTAGGTTTGGTGGTAGAGCGTGCAGGTGGCTGCGGACTAGGATGGCGATAAGTGGCGGGGGGTAGTGAGGTTGGGTTACGACTCGATGGTGGGGGTGAGGAGTTTGCAGGGTGGCGGGGAATGGCTAGGGCTTTGTTGTGACGACGGTTGTGTGGTGATGGTGTCGAGTGAGGGTCAGGGACTGAGGGTGAGTGTGTGGGTGTTGGGTGAGGGTGCGAGTGGGTGTCAATCGGTTGGGTGGGCCAGTAGTGGTGGTGATGGCGGCTGGTGTAACCGTGGTGGTGGCGTCGGCGTTGGTGTAGCAGTGGTGGTTGTGGTTTGTTCAATGGTCGGGTGGTGGGCTGGCTAGTGTTGAGTTGGGGTCAAGGAGGAGAGAGAAAGTCATAAAACGTAGAACACAAGTATAAAGCGTAGAACATGAAGTATAAAGTTGTAGAACAACGAACACTAAATTTCTAGAACATAATGACTAAAATTGTAGAATATATAAACTATACGCGTAGAACATGAAGTAAAAATGTAGAAACATGAAAATTATAGACGTAGAACATAAAGAGTAAAAGCGTAAAAACATGAGAGTTCTCATAGTTCTCATGGGATCCTCACCTTATATATATATATATATATATATATATATATATATTATATATATAAATATATATATATATATATATATATATATATATATATATAATATTATATATATATATATATATATAATATATATATATATATATATATATATATATATAATATATATATACATACATAAAATATAAAAAGCAAATAACATTCCATTTGTTCAACGATGCCAAAACGGCCCCAAATCCGCAACCATCAATCTCCCAAAACCCGAAACCCTAAATCAATTTGTCTAACAACCAAACTCATCCCTTTACCTCGACATCATACACATCTAGATGTGTATAAGAGACAGGTTCTACGTCTATAATTTTCATGTTCTACATTTTTACTTTCATGTTCTACGCGTATAGTTTTATATTCTACAATTTTAGTCATTATGTTCTAGAAATTTAGTGTTCGTGTTCTACAACTTTATACTTCATGTTCTACGCTTTTATACTTTGTGTTCTACGCTTTTATGACTTTCTCTCTCCTCCTTGACCCCAACTCAACACTAGCCCAGCCCACACCCGACCATTGAACCAAACCACAACCACCACTGCTACACCAAGCCGCCGACGCCACCACCACGGTTACAACCAGCCGCCATCACCACCACTACTGGCCGCACCCAACCGATTGACACCCACTCGCACCCTCACCCAACACCCACACACTCACCCTCAGTCCCTGACCCTCACTCGACACCATCACCACACAACCGTCGTCACAACAAAGCCCTAGCCATTCCCCGCCACCCTGCAAACTCCTCACCCCCACCATCGAGTCGTAACCCAACCTCACTACCCCCCGCCACTATCGCCATCCTAGTCCGCAGCCACCTGCACGCTCTACCACCAAACCTAACCACCTCCTTGGTTGTCACACCATCATTTCATCTAAATCCACCCAAAATTAGGGTTTCGAATTGCAAAAATTAGGATTTCAAAAACCTGGAACGAGTACATGATAGTCGGTGGTGGTTAGGTCGGTGTTCGGTGGTGACGTGGTGGCAATTGGTGTAGCCATGGGAGAAAGGGGCGAGGGAGGAAAGAGAAAGAGGGTCGACCTTGGTAGAGTGGTGCGGCAGTGGGAGTGTTATGGTGAGGCGGTGTGTTGGAGCTTGTGTCGAAGTCACAGCTCGTACGGTGGTGCGAAGGTGGTACAGTGGTGGATGATGGTACTGGCAGTGGAGAGCTAAAGGGTTGAGAAGGAGAAAGTATTAAGGGAGGAGAGAGAGTCAGAGAAAGAGATAAGGGAAAAAATGAGAAAAGGCAAATTAAATAATGAACGATGGAGATTTGTTTAGCTTGATTTGTGTGGCTCAGATTAAAGTTCTTATAGTTCTCATTATAAGGAGGGTTCTCATATGAATCTAACTCTATATATATATATATATATATATATATATATATATATATTATATATAATATATATATATAGAGAGAGAGAGAGAGAGAGAGAGAGAGAGAGTCAGGATCTAGTGAAAACTACATGTTATATGAAAACGTGAAAACCAAAATAAATGGATACATTTTATATTTTAATGGGTACATACAATCAGTAAAGGGGTACGCAAGACATGCAGCTACTGTTGATGAACAGTACATGCGTACCCCTTTAAACCTTCAATGTACCCCGGATTCAATTACAAGTATATACATAGATTAAATAGTAAAGAACCAACAAGACTGCTTAATATGTTAGGGTTAGTCTTTTTAGCTCCATCAACTTGACTTAACTTTTCATTAATGTCATCGGAGTATTCACAGGTTTGCAATTTTCCATGTGAAACTTCTTGAGTTGATCCATTGTATATCTTTCTTTGTTAAAGAAAATTTCTTCCTTGGTTTTTTTTTTTTTCTTTTTTGCCAAGAAAATATTTCATTAGTCCCAAATATGACACCTCGAATTCTTGCATCATGCACTTTTTAAAACTATTAATGAGTTTTGGATCATTACTTGTGTCGATAAGATCAGATTATCAACATTAAGACAAGCTATGAAAACGTTCGATCATTGTTTTCTTAAATTTAGAGTGATTGTTCACGTGTACTCCTCCGGTTCTGCTATTTTATGCTCTTGGTGCTTGCTTAAGTCCATAAAACGCTTTAAATAACCGATAAACAATCTATCCTCTGATCCAAGTATGTAATCCTAAAATAATTAATAATAAATAATTGATTTACTAAATCGTCCTAATGCAAAGAAAATATCATAGAAATATATTTTCCGTCATTAACATTAGGAAAATTTGCCAATAACTACCCCCACATTTGGGACTTTTTTAGAAAAAACTACCCACATTCCATTTTATTAAAAATAACTACCCACTTTTTGCAAAATCATTAGAATTCACTACCCGTTAACGGTTTTACGCTAACACCGTTAACTCCAAGCTATGAAACCACCACGAACAACCACTCCCTCACTGCTACCACCTACCACCGACCACTCCCTTCCATCAGAGCTGCCACCAGCACCAATTAGCACCACTGCAGCCTCCAAGCGCCACAACTAGCACCACTCCCTTAGCCACCACTCCCTCACTGCTACCACCCTTCAGCCACCATCAACCTTTGACCCAAGTTCCCCACCAACCCAAACAGCCACCACCCTYACCAACCCARGCAGCCACCATCCCAGCCACCTCGAAATCACCCCAACACCCCTGCATCGCAGGCCCCACACYCGCGTTTCTCTTTCCACCACCAAGCGCCAACCCACCCCAGCCACCGCGACCTAGCCACAAATGGAGCCCCTTCTCTTCTTGCGTTCCACCACATCACCACCGTAGGTTCTTCCTCCCACTACAATCAAACCTGCCAGTAGCTCGAAGTTTTGCACAATTTCCTGAAGAAATTTAGGGTTTTTATATATATCGAATCAAGCTCTTTGAATTCAATACAAAAACTACAATTAAGTGTACGATTATGCAATTAAGTGTAATAAAATGAAATATGGATAGTTTTTTTAAAAAGTCCCAAATRTGGGTAGTTATTGGCAAATTTTCCTTAACATTATTCTAACATTAATAGCAATGCAGAATACACCGTCACGCGCAGTATAATCTGTAACTCAAAATTCCATTCAACTGTGTTTGAAGTGTGAAAGTATGAAACGCTTTGTTCTGCAAAAAACAAACGCAAAGTATTCATTGACGAACGAAGAGGGCGCACTCTGAAGTATGAATTCGACAACTGATTTCGATACGAGAAGATGGCACTCTGCAACTACTTGTTTCTACAAATTGATTCTCTCTTCGTCTTCTTTGTTCCAAAAACTGGTATTTTCCCATTCTTTTTCTTCTAATTAATTGTTGTCAAATTTTATACATCTTGTTCTATTAAGCTTTCTAGAATGATCAGGAGTAAGTGCTGGATTTGAGATCATTAAAATATGTCTTGAAACTCACTATATCCATTATTAATGCCTGCTTTTCACCTTAGTGATCATAAACTTATCGGAAATTATCTTAATCGTATTTATATTGTGGAGGGGTATTCGAACCTAACCTCTTATACGCAATTTCTCAATCTTTACGACCTATTTGGTTCAATATTAGTAAAGAAAGAGAAAAAGAAGGAAGAGAAAGGAAATGAATAGAAAATAAGCTTATTTTATCATATTTGGTTTAAATGGAGGAATTGAAAAGAATTCGTTGTTTGGTTAGACATTAGTACAGAAAGAGAAGAGAAAGGAAGATAAATTAAAGTTATATACTCTTTCTGTTCTATAATGTTCCTGTCTATTTTCCTTTACACGTTTGCCAACACTCAATATATAGGTTAAATATCTTGAGTTATATAATAGTAAAAAAATATAAAAATTAGATATTAATAAAGTATTCATTGAGATGAATCAAACAAGATCTCACTTGATTATATTTTTTGAAATACATTAACAACAATTTAAAAGATTCTCATAACTTGTGAATAGTGTCAAATTTTCTCGTGGCATAAACAATAAAAAAACGGATATTTCAATGTTTGATTGATTTAACTTTAATTCTCAATACCCACTCTAAAATTAAAGGATCTTAATAAAATACTCCCTCAATCTTTTTTTAATTGTTACATTTTGACTTTTGGCACTATTCATTTGTAAACTTTGACTTGCTTTAATTTTATACACCTACATTGAAACATAGCTATGTGTGATCTTGTTTGATTCGTCTCGATGTGTAATTTTTATAATTTTTTAGCATTTACAACTTAAGATATTGTAATTTGAAGTCGTGTAACGAAAACTGTGAAAAAACAAATGTAGCAAATAAAAAGAGACGGATGGAGTAATACCCTTAGAATACCTCAGATGACGCCACTCACTACCCAACTTTTTAGTCAAGTATGAAAGGCCCCACTCTCAAACTCAAATGGTTTTCTTTGATTTAACAACTTAAACACAAAATGTTTAATACTTCGTACATATAAATTAGATCGAAATAGGATAAGATATACAAATAAAATAGTAATAAAATAACAAAAAAAATCCTAATCATATTCTTTAAGGGGAAGTTTGGTTCACAACCTTGTTGAGCTCATAAATAATTCACATGTGAGTGTATGTATTGTTTCACATTGGAATTGAGGGGAGTGATATGGTGATAAATCCCAGTTCAAAAGAATTCGAGAGTTACTACTACATTATAAGGCCAAGGGGCTACTCATTTCATTGTCATATGATTTTGAACTGAAAACTCTTTGATCTTGTGATGTAAATTTGCRTTCTTCATAGCGGGCACGGCTAGGCCCGTTTGACAAACATTTAGGTATGTGTTATGAGTTTAGATTGGTAAACCCCATATCTAATGTTTGTTTTGTAAAATCATAATTTTAAAATCCATACCTCAAACAAACCCCCAATGTATCGGTTTTAGAAACCCAATGAGGGAGGTGGGTTTTAGCGATTCCAATACTTTATGTATGAGAAAAGATAAATCATGCCCATTCTCATGCAAAATCAAACACTTAGTATGATAGAATTAAGTTTCACACCCATACCACCTTTTTTCGATACATGATTCCAAAAGCATAGCGGTTTTTTAACCAAAGGCCCACTAACACGTTTGATGACTATATCTTGTTACCAATTCAATGTGTTTGTTAGCCAGTATTTTCAATTCAAAGGGAAAATTTTCACTTGATTAATGTCTGTCATATCTCAGTTTTGAATATACAAGTTTAATCTGTTACATTACAAGTATGAAGTCGGTAATTTGATCGGTCTTTGACAGAGGATTCCAAAGACATTTGCTGAGGAAGTACTCCGCGATAAGATCCCTAACATAGCCATCCTCCAGGTTCCTACAGGAGAAAGTCGAAAAGTGGCCATAGTCGAGGAAGACGACGAGTTATGGTTTCACGATGGTTGGAAAGAATTTGTTGATCGTTTTTCCATAGGCTTTGCTTGCTTTGTTTTGTTTGAATATGAAGGGGGTCTAAAATTCAGAGTTAGTATATTCGACTTGACTGCTTGTGAGATATCTTATCCATGCTATGTGCGTAACACTTCTCCTGTACATTATGATCAACATTGTTGTAATGATCATAGTGGTGACAAGTACCAGAGGAAGAATAAGCCGGAATTCTTGCATAAACCTTCACTTAGCTCCAAAATATCCGAGGTAGAAGTAATAAAAGTAGATAGTGATGATGATGAAGAGATGATTGATGTTAAGAAATGCACTCCAATTGGTAAGTGTGCTACGTTTTGTAACATGTTTTTTGCTTAATTTTTTCAAATGAATTTGAAGTAAAAGTTGAATTACTGAATTAGTTTCGAGCTTTGAATATGCAGCGTATCCTTTCTGGCTAAAAAAGTATGAGGGGCTAATGAAGGTTGTAATTGGTGCCGGGATTTCGTTGCCTGATCGAAATCCTTTTTTTGTTGTTGCTATCAAACCATATGTTTTGAATAAATTTCTGGTAAGATTTTAATCTTCTTTTTTTTGGGTGAATTTGATTATTGTTGTTCTTATATCTAGTTACTCTCGAGTGTACCTCAGAATTTGTATGAAATTTTCGTTATGCCTCGAACAGAACATTCCGAGGCCCTTTGGTCGACAGCATCTCGGGCATCAAAAGGTGACTAAGCTTGAGGCATATGATGGTAGACAATGGGAAGTTAAGTGTGTGAAAGTCTCCTCAAAGTACTGTTTTCAGGGAGGATGGAAGATCTTTGCTCGAGCAATCGGATTGCAAACAGGAGATGTTTGTGTTTATGAGCTAATTGATGTGGAGAAGAATGTGATCAAAGTTCATGTTGTTAAGAAATCAGAAATCAAGGTTTCTAAACAACTAAAACGCATGTCTTTTGATCATGAAGAGTAGTAGTAGTGCTAGTGTAAAATGTATCAAGTCAAGATATTGATTCATATTTTACCAATTATTGAACATTGCAAAAATGAAGTTCTAATGTGGGATTGTCGGACTATACAACTTTTCCTTCATTTCTTAAGGACTATACCAATAAATGAACAATGCAAAATTAAAGTTCCAATGTGAGATGTTCTTCAATTGTGCAGATTACATTTACAAATGAGGGGATTTATATAGAAGTTGGTGAAACCCGTATGTTTCACCTATTGTCAAATATGGCAGCTTGTAGAGTAGAAACAAACCATAAATTCATACCTTTATACTGTAAACTTAATTCCGCACTCCACTTAAGCAATCGCGTTGACAGTCGCAAAACTTTTGGCGACCACTAAAGCGGTCGCTAAAGTGAAGTACGGAAATTAAATAAAAGTGCGGAAATCACACGCCCTTTTTAGTATATCTCAACATTCAAGAAAATCTTCTGTACAAGGTTACACACCACCTAAGAATTCATCTTCTCCATAATTGTTGAACACTAGTGATTTTTCTTTTTACTTTTTAATTTATTGTTTTTCTTGAAAAAATGAAAATAAAGCAATTTAACAAATTAAAACACGAAACATTCATGTAAGAATAAAAGAAGAAAAATCACATGAACATATCCAACATTTTTATTTAGATTTGAGTCGCAGTGAAGAAACCATATAGGATATGATAACACCTTGCTTAGCTAACAATTTACAGTTAGACCATATTCTTATCAGCGTATTTCTATAAGTTTTAGTAAAAATAAGTTCTAGTTCAATTCAATAAAGATACTCCCTTTAATTTTTAATGTGTTGTACAATTTTCAGCGTATTTCTATAATTTTTAAAGATACTAGGATATGATAACACCTTGCTTAGCTAACAATTTACAGTTAGACCATATTCTTGTCAGCGTATTTCTAAAAGTTTTAGTAAAAATAAGTTCTAGTTCAATTCAATAAAGATACTCCCTTTAATTTTTAATGTGTTGTACAATTTTCTCATTTGGACGATTTTTAATGTTTTGTACATTGTGTTTTATTTCATTTTAATACACTCTCTCATACTTTTTAACCAAACATTTCATTTCTTACCCCACTTTTCCATATTTTCCTCCCTTTTACATACACTCTGTCCTACTTTATAACCTCACTCACATTATAATACATTATTCCTAATTTTTTTCCCAAATAGTAAATGCATATAACATTAAAAATCGGAGGGAGTAATTCAATTTACTAACAATAAGTTAAATCCTTAAAAAATTTATTAAGATTTCAATAAGAGTAAATTCAGTTCAATATTAATGAGTTCAATTCATTAAAAATAAGTTCAGTTTACTAAAATTTAGTTGACGAGAACATTACCTATATAAAATTTTTGATACTATTTGGACAATGTTTGATATTTTGTGAGCAATATCTCTATTATATAAGGAAAGGGGGGAAGAGGGTGGCACTGTCCTCCCAAAAAATTGTCATTTATATGGTTTCTACATAATTTTACTGAATTGCTAAATATCGCCATGTATTTACTGTATATCGCCCGTATTTTGAACTAAATACCCCAAATACCCTTACCCCCTCACATAGTCACATTCTCTCCTACCTCACGATACACACTGTCACTCCTATCTCTACTCCGCTCCGCTACACTGTCGCGCCGCTCCGTTACACCAACAACTCAACTCAAGTCAACCGCTACGTCGCTATAACACTGCTTCCCGCCATCCCCATCGGTCGTTAATTAAGAGAGTAGTCGAAGTCGCTGAACAAGCTGCCCATTAGTTGCGGTCTTGCGTCGTCGTTTGGTTGTAGCTCGTTTAATATGCCTTGAGTACTCCCAAATTCCAAATTGTTGAAATATGTTGATTTGCATTCAGTTACATTACTTCAAATATGGCTAAAGATTTGTCTTTTGTTAAAATAGTTCGAAATTATGTTTTTTTTAATATACGGAGTATATAGTTTTATATGGTTAAATAATATGTGCAAATCTTGTGTTATTGACTTATTGTATGGTAAAGAGATTGATAGGATTAGTTAGTTTGAAGGATTTTGGAAGAAACCCCAAAATGTGTATGAATTATGGTAAAGTACTCAATTTTWATTTTATTTTTTTATTTTTCCAGTAAGAGTATTTGCGTGTCAAAATCACACAAGTCCCACGGTGACCTGTGTGATTGTCACAAGCAGAGCCCATGGTAACTTGTGTGGTTCTAACAAGTAGGTCCCATGGTTCYTTGTGTGATYTTWGTGCACAGGTCCAATGRGAAGTCGCGTGATATGCACAAACRGGTYCAATGRAWTTTTGTGTGTCAAAATCAAGCGGGTTACTATCGGACATGCGTTGCCTTATCACGCCACTTGCCATTGGACCTGCGTTCCAAAATCACGCAAGTGTCCATTGGACCTGCGTGATTTTGGAACGCAGGTGTCCAATTTTAAAAATTGCACGAGTGCGAATTCGAAGCTTACGAAATTCAAAATTCAAATGTTTACCTTGGCCATTGTTGCGACGACTTCGACTCAGGTAACGATGGGTCTCTTTGCCTCTGTGGACGTTGGACACCGCTTGTGGTGGTGGTGGTGTGATGAAAGTGAGTTGGGGTGGTTACGAGGTGGCGGTGTAAGGTGGTGGTGGTTGCAACTTGCAAGGTGACGATGTAAGGTGATTGTCATGATGGTTGCAAGGTGGTGGTGGTGGTGGTGTTTGCAACTTTGCAAGTAAGTGGGTAGAGAGAAAAGTGAAATATGAGTAATTGGTTCGAGGAATCACCTATTGTGTGTAGTGACATTGTAACTACTGAGGCAAACTATGTGCCTGCTGCTTTTGATCCTCCCTAAGAGGACTATGTACTTATGCTTGTATTAAACTCTCTTATTTTGTGTTAATCTATTTCCTGTCCCTTTCAACCAAAAAAAAGAAGTGAAATATGAGTGAAAATGTGAGTAAGGGTGAAAATGGAAGTTTACTACGTATTTTAGGCGGTATGGAGCAATTTTGGGCGGTATTTAGCAACCCTTTTATTTTCCTTACCAAATATTCATCTCTTTTTATTTTGTATGTGTGTTTACAATTTAAACTTAGAAAATACTGCCATTAATTTTTTCAATCAATAAAAACATTTACATTAATTTGTCAAAAACACAATTAAAAATCAAAATATCAATACTACTATTTGCGACATTATTTTTAGTAAAATATGCAAAATGAAGTCATTAACATTTATACGTCAATCAATCAAAACACAATTAATCTTAACACTATTTATAATAGGAATATTAAATACTCCAATATATAAAAGACATACAATTTTCTCTCCCATCTTAAAACGCTCAAAAACATAATTTTTTCACTGACAATGAATTTGTTAATATTCACTCTCGTGCATTCTAAAATATACTCATGCACACATTGTGTGCAAAATAATGCTAGTTTCATAATGTGTTAACAATGTTAGAAATTTGGGTGTAAATCAACAATTTGTTTACAAGGGTAGCCATATGTTTCCTCACTTTCATTTTAGTAGCACGTTTAAACATGACTCATACTCTTAAGTAAAATTCTATTGTTAGTATAAAAATGAAAGAAAGAGAAAGTGAAATGTGATTAAAAGAAATAAACAAATAAATAACATGCAAAAAGAAAAGGAAAAAATGATTGTCATTAATTTGGTATTTTCAAATTTAACGAAAATTGATACGTAACTTTTTAGAAAAACAAAATATCATAAAACAATAGACATTTTACTTTTTGTGGTAGAGACGTAGAGTAGTACAGAACTCTGTAAAAAAAAGGTTGCTTTCATTTTGATCGTTCGTTGACGAGGAACTATGAAGGTCACAAGAAATACAAGTAAAAGAAAAAGGCATTCTACTTCTTTCTTTAAATTGGTGCTTTCTTCTTCCCAATCCAACAAACTGGTAATTTGTAATTCATCTTTATACTATTTTGTTACATATTTTAATTTTCCTTGTTGTGTTGATTAGGAATGATGCTTAAACTAAGGATTAGTAAAATTCATCTTGCAAATTAATTAGTAGAACAGAGGATAAAGTGAGAGAGGAATGATGATGATTAAGGCATGAAGTCCTCTTAAGAATATATTTCGACTTCATTCAATTTTATTTCTTGCGATAAAATGGCCTTTAGACTCCTTGTCATAGAAATTAGTCGACCTTCAGTTCGGTTCAGTTCCATTTTTTTTGCTATAAAATGACCTTTGGACTCCTTGTTATAGAAATTAGCTAGACTTTGGTTATGTTTATTAAAAGATCTTAACTATGCTTGCTAGTTAAACAATCTATAAATTTTGTAAGTTTGACATGCAATGTAAATGGATTTAGATAAAAACTTGTGCAAAATGAAAGATCGAGTTGGTTGAATTAACATTTGTCTTGTTGGTCTACAAATGTGAACAACTTTGTTGCTCTTTAAATCATCCAATTAAGACGCAAATCTTCACTTGATTAAAATAGTCATAACTTAACTACAATTACTCCCTCCGTTCCATGAAAAAGTGTCAAAGACATTATTTGGTCCTAAAGATTGGAAACTAATATAATAAAGAAATTGAGGTTATAAAGTAGATTTAAATTTGAGAAATAAACAAATAAAATTTTATTGTTTAATATTAATTAATGTATTGCCATTTTGCAAGCGAAAGAATGGGTTCCATTAGATGGACCATCAGTTCTAGAGATGGCAGTGGGTAAAGGATCCTACCCGGATCCGAGGATCCAGATCCATTTTTGACGGATTTGGATCCTAAAATTTTGGACCCTGATGGATCCAGGTAGGATATGGATCCTAATTTTAAAAAACGGATATGAATCGGGTCTTCCTCTAGGACCCTGTCCAGGATCCGTTTACCCATTTTTTAAAAAAAATAATATAAAATATGTTGGATAATAGTAATACTACTGAAGAATTACTAATCCATTATTTTAATACTTTGACTCAAAACTAATTATATTCTAAATCAAAGTATATTTGTCTTTGAAACTTTGTTTTTCTCGTACGTTAAATGACTTAAATATTTAATCATGTATGATTGCTTGTAAACTCATGAATAATAGGAGATGTTAGGAAGATATATGTTGTTTTAGGATTTTTAATCGAAATTTGGTTCAATATTTGTTATTTTTCATTTGAAATAAAAAATTAAGAAAGGATCCATTTAGGATCCATTTAGGACCCAGATCCGTAGGATCCAGACGGATCTGGATCCGGGTCCTAAAAATTAGGACCCTGATGGATCCGGGTAGGATCTGGATCCTACCTTAAAAAACGGATCCGGGTCTGGATCCTAGAGGACCCTGCCCGGATCCGGTCCATTGCCATCACTAACCATCACTATTAAAGAAATGAATTAGGATTTCCTAAAATGAAATGAAGTGAAAGTGACGTAATTTTCATGAAACTTCCATATAAAATTTCGTGGACCACTTTCCTCTGTTTTTTTTTTATTTGTTACGCTTTGACCAAAAAATTGTGGCATTTTTACTCAAAAGGGCACAGCCTAAAAAAACAAAAGAAGTCTTGTACAAGTCTAAGACTCAATTTCATGATAAAACTTGGTAATGTACTAATGTTTGCTTTGGTATTGATTTGTGACAGAGAATTCCAAAAACATTTTCAAGGGGAATACTCCGCAACAACATCTCTAGCTCGGCCATCCTCAAGGTTCCTACAGGTGAAACCCGAAAAGTGGCCGTAGTCAAAGAAGGCAACGAGCTGTGGTTTCGTGATGGTTGGGAGGATTTTTACGAGCATTTCGCCATAGACTATGACTACTTCCTTGTGTTTGAATATGAGGGGAAGTCTATTTTCAGTGTTCATGCATTTGACTTGAGCGCTTGTGAGATATCCTATGATCAAAGCATTAAGCGTAATACTTCTAAGGTACATTATGAACAACATTGTCATAATGTAAATGATGATGAGAAGCCTAAAATCCTGCATAAACCTTCAGTGAGATTGAATGAATCTGATGTAGATGTGATACGTGTAGAGAGTGATGATGATGATGAGAAGAATGATGTTAAAGAATGTAATCCAGTTAGTAAGTGACCTTTTGTTGAATAGTATGTTTTCGCTTGATTTAATCTAACCGGTTTAGTTTACTTAACTAAGTTGGAATATGCAGGGTATCCAGTCTGGTTAAACAGGTACGAGGGGCTAATGCAGGCTGTAATTAGTGCTGGAATTACCTTGCCTAATAATCCTTTCTTTGTTGCTGATATAAAGCAATATGTACTGCATCGAGGAAATTACTTGGTAAGTCGAGCACGTTTCTTTGTATGAATTCTGTTTTTTTTTATCATGTTAGTGCTAGTCATGTCGGGCTGTCGATTTCTAGGCCGAGGCCAAACAGCAAACAAGGTCTTATATAGTGACATACACCATTGACGGGATGATTTTGTTGGGCAATTGATAGGCGAGAATATGTGTCTGTTATGTGTAGCTAAGTATCGGTATATGTTGGTACTGCTGGTTCTTCTAACCAAATTTCTAATTCAAGCAGAGAGTTCCTACACCCTTTGGTCGACAGTATCTCGGAAATCAAACAAAATTTGTTAAGCTTGAAGCATATGATGGAAGGCGATGGAAAGTTAATTGTGTGATACAGGATACGATTCATCTGAAGTACTGTTTTTATGGAGGGTTTATGAGCTTCGCACAGACTATTGGTTTACAAGTAGGAGATGTCTGTGTTTTTGAGCTAATTGATTGGAAGAAGTACGTGTTCAAAGTTCATGTTGCTAAGTCTTCAGAAATCAAGGTTGATGAACAATTGAACATTGTTTTAGAAGAATAGTGCAAAACTGCAAATGTAACTCGTATCATGTCTTACACCATTTATTTTTTGTAACTACTAGTCTACTACGAGTAGTATTTTGCTGTAAAAGTAGAAGTAAACATTTGTGCTAGTTATTTTTTGCGACATGATTGTAAACCACCTAAGTTACTGTTGCTATTGAAGTTGTTCAGATGTATATTTTGAATATATTTTGAGCTCATAATCTTCCGATGTGGGACTATGTATGTCGAATTTTATCTTTTGAAGCAACTGACTTCGCCTTCTATCTTTTGAATTATTTAGGTTAAGGGTAAAGTAAGTTGGAAACTTTGATATGCAAGCTAATGGATTCGGTTGTTTTTCATTTGATGTAGTTTTTATTAGTCCTTGTAGCAATCTTAAGTGTGATGAAAAACACTCGAGTTTTGGCTATAAGAATTGTATATGCTTCAATTCTGAGTTTGATACTTGGTGTTAATAGCATATAACCTTGAGTGAGTTGAGTCTTGACTCTTTAGTTTACAAGGACTCATCGCGATGAACTCTCTACTGCTGCCGTCCTTACAGTACCCTCAGGTGAAACCTGGAAAGATGCATTACTCGAAGAGAATAACAAACTATGGCTTCATCATGGTTGAAGGTTGGGTAACAGTATAGTGATTGTATAGATATGCAATCAAAGCTTCAGATTATTTCACAGCAAATTGCTGTAAATGAACTATCATTGCTGAAAACTTGTAAAAAAGAAAAAGATTTTGAGTCTGTCAGACAACCGTGTGACCATCCCAAGCTCACAAGGAGCCACAGAACGATCCTCCACTGCACCGGTGATCCAACAGAACACCAGTAGCTGTTAATCACGCTCTGGTCACACGGTCATATGTCATCCACCAGACATAGTTTCCTGTCTCCTTAGAACTCAAGGATACAGAGGTACGATCCTATAGAACAGATCCTGTCCAAGTAAGGTCGTATCCTTTCCCATGTATACATGAACTAATAAAGGGTTGATTTGTTGCATAAACGGTCAGTGTGGGATACCTTACTTTAGAAGGAACATCAACAATCACTCCTAAATCTTGTGATAACAGTAGAAAATTTGTTGATCTCAGCAGTATTTTGCAACATTGTTTTAGACCTTTTAGGCTGCRCTACTCAACCCACAAACATTTTTCTTTGTTATTTCCCCATGTACCTGAAGTGTGTGCTCGTGCAATTTGGTCGAGACCTTCTCGAATGCTCGATAGTAGAATCCAGATATGTAAAGCTTGAGCAAAATGGTGGAAAGCAATGGGTTGTTAAATTTATAAGACAGATGAGTCGTGGAAGTTTCAGTTTAAGATGGATCGTTGGCGCTAAGAGAGCGGGGAAGAGAATCGATCCCAAGATCATCTGAAATCGGGAGGGAAGCTATAACTACTTCAGGTATCCTCACTCTCAATAATAAATCAAATATGTGATCACTGATCAGAGACTCGGAGTTCGTGTAGTTAAGAGGTCATGACACATCAAAACTGTATGTGTGTAAGTCTTGTACTTCCCCTTCTCAAATACGACCACATTACCGAGAGTAATTACGAGTAAAATACTTACAACTTGAAACAAAAATATTAGGGGCAATTCGGTATTGTTGAGGCTTTTTGTTGTTAAAAATCATGTTAAATATATCATAAAAAATATCAAGAATTATTTAGACCTCTTTAAAACATAATAGTTTTGAAAACTAACAACAAAAAAGTCCAAACCTTCAAAGCAAACTATACTGACCCGACTATCAATCTCAGAGAAGGAAGGGCACGTTGTGTGTGCACATGGAAGATATTTGAAAAATTGTTTGGAGCAAGTAGCCCAACAGTATTGTTGCCCCGAGTAGGGGTTTGTTGTCCTTATGTTGGAAGTCCAAAGAAGGCCTAGCGAGGAAGTGTGTGCTTATCCACATGACAAGTTTAAAGGTGGCTAACATGTGAGAGGGAGTGTTCAGAATATATCTCACATGTGTCCCACATTAAAAAAAAGGAAAAATAATAACTAATATATAAATTTGGTTGGCTATTTCTTATAGTACCAATTGATTTACAATGAAACCTCGGTGAGCTTGTGTATGGACTTTGTATTAGGCCTACTAAGTTTCCTATTTTTGGTTTTCTGTGTTATGCTACATATTTTATTAAAATGTCTGATAAAAAAAACTAATTAAATTTGTATGATATATATTGCTTGATACTTTTTTAGCATATACTTATTGTAATACGATAAAAAAATTCTCAAATAAAAATACTGAGTAAATCAATCGAAAAAAAATTAATTTGTTTCCAAAATATATATTTTAAAGATACATACATCACCAATTCACCATACGATTCTTTTTTTTTGGCAATATAATAAGAATTTTATTTACAAAAGAGTAGTTTGTACCAATTATAGTCAAATATATGAAAAGATTTTCTTGTTTTGGGGGAATTTTTTTTTTTACTAGAATGTGTCAAGAGGTAATTCTAGTTTTTTTTTATCCTAACAATAGTAAAAGGGAGGATGGGGTGTTATTGTTCATATGAACAGTGCCCTACCCATTTTACCCTTGTTATTTCCAAAAAATTTATTCCAACCTTGCCATAACATTCATTTCAAGTGATTTAGCTTCGTTGTAGTCACTACACTGCAACTTCTCCCATCCACTTTCCCCAACCTCTTCCGATCCACTTTCCCCAATTTCTTTACGTCGCCATTTTTTGCCGCGAGGGACAGCTTGCGAGAGCGTCAACCAATTCATGTGAACCGCATGCAACCTATGGGGCGCGAGAAGGTTCTCAAGAGGTGAGGGTTTTGTCGTCGTTGGTTTTGGAGATCGTTCATGGTTGGGGATCTAGAAGTGAGGGTGGTGGCGATCATGGTGGCCGCATGCAACCTATGGGGCGCAAGAAGGTTCTCAATAGGTGAGGTTTGTTGTTGGTTGGGGATGAATTGGGAGCTGGAGATGAGTTGGCATCTATCGAGGGTTGTCAGCGGTGCCATTGTCGAAATACTACTGCTTTGCAGGTTAGTAAAATTAAGTAATTTGGTTGATTTTTTGACTGATTGTTTGATTTAGATTAAGTAATTAGTCTGATTTTAGTGTTGCCATGAGTTTGATTGACAGTTTGCTTTTGTAAGTGGGTTTGAATTAATTGCAGAAGTTGATTGTTTGATTTGGTTTAGCATTTTGAAATGAAGTTAGTTTGATTTTGCGGTTGCATTGGTCTAATTAAAATTCGGTAATTAGTTTTATTTGATTTATAGTTGGGTTGTTTGATTAGCAATGGAAGCTTGAATTGAAGGATAAGCTGTGTTTGTTTTGAATTGGCATTTGAGTCTTAGGCTGGAATTTTGCTATGTTTTAGWATTGGGTTTGAGTGTCGTGGTTTTTTTGGGTTTCGTTGGAGATGGACTGGCATGAACATTTGGGCTGCCATGCTGATGTGTTAAGGGTGGGTGATGTCAGATGCTTGAGGTGGGTGAGGTCATCTGTTAAGGGTGGGTGAAGGCAGCTGGTGGTGTGAGGTGAGATGTGAGCTGTGAGGTGTGTGGTGTGAGGTGAGATGTGAGCTGTGAGCTGTGAGGCAGCTCGATTTTTTTGAAACATTTTTTATAATATGAATTTGAATTTAGCTTTAAGTGGTCGTGAACAATACAAGGATACCTTACAGAATGTCCTGATATTATCTGGTTGTTGACAGAATATTTTTGTGCTTAACACATGAAGAATTCAGAAACATTGTTGTATACATCCTAGCTGGTTGGGAATGAAAATAAAATGGAGAAGGTTAAGGTATAGTATAAGGAAATAGAATTTTTTGGTTGTTGTTTGGATTATAGTATCTCAAACTTGTTTTTCATGTTTGAAAGCTGAATTGTTTTTACTTGATTTGGCTATCTCACTTGGATGGAACATACCACTATAACATGGGACGGGCATTGGCTCTTCTGAAGGACGAAGGCGTACTCATAATTGGTTCTGGTAGCGCAACTCACCCTTCAGACAATACCCCTCACAGTTATGATGGAGTTGCTCCATGGGCTGCAGATTTTKATCAATGGCTTGAAACTTCTCTGACAAATGGAAGGTAACTTCTTTCATTTTCCAGTGGTCTTAGTTTGAAAATCTGCATGTTAGTGTACAAATGGATATAGTAATACTTTGTTTTGATGTATTCACTCTAAATTTGACTGCAAATTGCTGTGTTAACTCGTGAACCCGTAGTACAGTATGTCATCTGTGAAAATTCTTTTATACCTAATAGAAGCTTTGCTTCTTCTGTAATGCKTTAGTTTGTTGGTAGAAGTTTCCTCTTCTTAGATGTTGTTTGACCTCCGGTTCCATCTTTGTCAATCTCTCTTTTACTTATGATCAGCTTACAATATGTTTCGTATGAAACGATAACTGAACCTRCATTAGGAACTGCTATAATTCAGACTGAAACTACATTYGGAACAGCTACAAAATTTTAAATAAATTTACACTAAGAATTGCTACAATTCAAACTGAAMCTTCATTAGGAAYTGCTGCAAAATTTAAAAGGAAYTRACATTAAGAATTGCTACAATTCAAACTGAACCTTCATTAGGAACTGCTAAACCCCTCGCAACCTCCTCCAGAATTTCAACACGATTAAAAGTGCTATTATGTTCCTGTTCTTGTTACGAATTGAATTGTATATTGTTACTTGTACAAGTGCAATTTCAGAATCCAAAAACGCTCTAATTTGATGTAGAAATGTGGATATATTAAATTTGACCAAAATATTAACTTATATTATTATAATAAATTAAAGTGGACCACRGCGCGYGTGCRCGCGCCGGGGAACACTAGTTCAAAGATAAATCGAGAGATATAAARGAATGTTTCAAGTGATAGCATTGTGAATTTGCCAATAATGTGTGGTACCACTATTCTTTTAGAATTCCACATGGTACCCCTAGATGATGTTACAATGGTCTTCTCAAAAGAAAGCTATGGTAACGAATAAATTTCCGCCAATCATTTTACCTAGTCAGCAAGGTCAAAGTCAATCATATTTTTTATGTATGTATTTTGCATATATATCCCGTATATGTATATATGTATTTTTTTCAAATACATATTTTACAAAATACATGAATTAATTTATGTAATATTTATTTATGTATATACGCATATTTGTATTCATATGTGTATTTAAGTATATACGTTAATGTATTTCTTAAATTTTGGATAGTGATTTACTTTTATACCCTTAAATAATTAGATTGTAATTTACCCTTACACCCTTGGCTAATTAAATTGTGAATTATACTTATACCCTAACTTAATCAACATCAACAATATCATATTATGTCTGCTATTTTTCGAATTCCTCTCTTATGATTGAAGTTATGAAGGTCATCATTGGAGGTCATCAATGGTGGGTTTTTTCAAACAAAATAAATAAATTATTATATTGTCACGCAAAGAACGAAATGAATATACACAAATCTTTCATGTTTGTTATGGATAAAATATTTAATCGAATTTCGTTGACTAATATATATCAAAGATGCAACATGACATAGAGAAGCCAATTGGGCGATGCATCATAAGCGCCCGAAAGGAAAGTTGGGTTACTACCCATTAGTTGCGTCCAAAAGAGAGAGGTTCATTTCTCACGTATTTAAACGAGAGCTTAGAGGGAAAGGGAGTAATTTCAAACAGGAGGAGCGTCAAATAATCGTCAATATGAAGAAAAAGTCATAACTTTCACCCTACGACCTTCATCACTTAAAGCCTATATATAGGAGAAGTTGCAAGATCACATCAAAGAAAAAAACAAACACAACACAACAATAGTTTATCGTTTCTTTTAGAATTTACTGCTTTCGTTAGTTGCACTTGGCTTAGCAGCCAAGTATAGTTTAGCTTAGCGTAAGTTAGCATAGTATAACTAATGTAGTTCATCCTCATAGATTAATAACTTATTACTTTATCACTGATTGTGTGAACATAGAGGTAACCATCCTTCTTTGTAATACAACCATAGTTTGATTCTGTCGTTACTATTTTAATGGAAGACTTTTGCATCGTTTCAATCTTTTTGTCCTAAGCTTCAGTTTCATTCTACACTAGGTTTGATTTCCTAAATTCAATACTTTCTTTAGCCTTCGTTTACGATCCTAGAAGTCATTTTACGTTAGCGAAGTTATCTTCATAATCAGTTGCTAGAGTGGCATCCCCTACTGGATAAACCATAAACAATATTGGGAGGTTGATTTGTTGATGAAGTGCAAAATCATCTCAACAATGTGCAATTATCTTATTAGTCATGGTTATTAGATTTGCTATTATCAATATCCTAATAATTTCTTGACATACTCAATATTTTGTCATAGTTATTAGATTTGCTACTATGATTTTAAAGATTTTTTTTTTTATTGATTCCCTATTTATGTTGTAGGGTGTAATTTGCATGTCAACTTTCACTTTTGCATCGACAAAAAATGTAACTATAAAGACATTTCAAACTTTTACCAATATTTCAATATAATATCTAGTCCTCCACTACAACCCCAGGCAGCATTGGGCAATAAAGATTAGTTGATATCAAAGTATAAAATAACGTGTTGCGGTGTCAATTCAGTTCAACAGTTGAGTTATAGTTAAAACGAAACAGTTGAGTTCATTTCAGTTCAATTTATTTCAGTTCAAACGTATAAATTCTCAGTTCAGTTCAGTTAAAAAATAATTCAGTTCGGTTCAGTTCAGTTGATGCAAAAAACAGTTCAGTTTGGTTCAGTTACAGTTTATTTTATTTTTAATCAATCAATTCAACAGTTTAAACAGTTCGAACCACAACCTTTTTACACTTATCGACCATTTTTTCAGTTTTGAATCAGTTAATTTCAGTTTGAAACCTATTTCACATCAGTTCGGAGTAAGATTGTCTCAATTTATATGTGTCCACAAATTTGTTAATTTTTGTATCTAGATTACGAACAAAGGGTATTTGGTTCATTTGCACGACAACTAACAAATTTTTACCGATTGATGTCTTGGATCGGACACTATGTCGATTAAACCATGAAATAAACTGTTTGATTAGTTGTATACGATATTAGTTGAACTTATTGTTTGGATATGTCACTTATGTGTTTAAATTTAAATAACTTGTTATTATTACCTTATTAACTAATTAGCGCTAATTATTATTATTATTATTATTATTATTATTATTATTATTATTATTATTATTATTATTATTATTATTATTATTATTATTCAATTTGGGATTTAGTTTTAATCAGTTTCCGTTAAAAGCAGTTTGATTTCAATTCGATTCAGTTCAGTTTATTGATCAACTTTTCAGTTTTTTAGCAGTTCAGTTCAGTTTCGATTTGTTTTATTTCAGTTACAGTTCAGTTTCAGTTTTTTCTTTTCATTTTATTACAGTTTTGGTTAACATTTTTTCAGTTGATTTTAGTTATCTATTGGTTACAATTCAATTTGATTTAGTTAAATTTTCAGTTATTTCAATTCAACCAATAGTTTATTAATCAAACTGACAGCTCTAATAACGTGCACAAGTTATTTTTAATAATGTACGGAGTACACACATTGAGTGCACCTTTTCTTGTCATAATTCAAGTAAAGGTATAACAAAGATCATTTTTCTCCATTAAATTCAATTACTGAATACAAATATGAAACTTTTTGCCTACCCGGTTCACTTGAACTTAGCTCCGACTACATCCGGATTCGACTCGGGTTGCACACCTAGCGTATGGTGGGTGAGTCTCCCAACAAGAGTTTCTGCATACGGCGAGGCTTGAACTCGAGACCTCCCTTAAGCGACATCAAGTTACTTACCACTTGAGCCAACTCTTGTTGGTACAAATATGAAACATGCATGCATGCAACATATGACATTGTTGAGAATTTGAGATCAAACATAAATATGGTACACAAGTTATTTTAAATATTGTACTTCCTCTGTTCTAGTAAATTGATACTATTTCTATCTAACACATTTTCGAATATAATGCACAATTTATATGTCAAATATTTTTCAATATATATTAGTAAAATTTATTTAAAAATTGGATTTTAATATATAATACTCATTAAGACGATTAAGACAATTCTAACAAGACCTCACCTGATTATATTCATTTTTAAATATTATCGATAATTTAGAAGATTTCCCCCACCAATAATGTCGACTTTCTTTATTATTGTCCCATGAATTTCTTGAAACGGGGGGAGAACATGCATTGTGTGTGCAGTTCTTTTATTTTTTTTAATGATGACAATTCAAATAGGTTTAAATGATTTTTTTTTATATTTATGTAATATACTTATATCATATGTCTCACCAAAATCTATTATCTATTATTTATTATTACTAAAACAAAAATCGAAAGTGTCATATGACACTTCTTGGTTAAAAAAATTCACTCCATTTTAGTTACGAGTACCAAATTAGATAATCTATTGCACATCCAGATTCTGCATATATCAATCAATAATCAATAATTACTTATAAAATATATGATAATTTAACATATCAGTCAAAACCTTTTTATTCAAAAATAAAATAAAATGTTACATACTATATCTTAATATTTATCCTAAAATCTAGGTATAACAATACTATATTGTTAGATTGAATTATTTGAAATACATATGTTATTTATAATTTATGTTATAAATTTGAAACTAAAATGGATATTTTTGCAAATGACAATTAATTAAAAAAACTCTAGAACTTTACAAAATATCCACAGTGGTATATTGATCACAATCTTTCAACATATCTTAACACGACCTTTTAATTGAAAAACTTATAAAAAAGAGCTTATCTTTATTATATAAGGGAAGGGGGAGGAATATGGTGTCCCTTTTAAAAAGTCATTTATACCCTTAATGAATTTTGAAAAAAAAATGAATTAATGTGTCTAAATTACCATTTTGCTTATTATGTGATTAAACTGAAAATTGCATTTATTATGTAACTTAATTAGTGAAAAGCTTTAAATAATGAATTGAAGCATTAATGGTTTTATTTTGAATTTCAAGTCATATTTAAAAAAATTACAATTCAATAAAATTATATTGCTAATTAGCTATAAACATTTTATTTTGATACATACTTTATAATTATTTTTAATGATGAAATATAATTTTCATAAGTCTAAGCACGCATCGCGTGCACATAAAAACTAGTCTCTATTATATAAGCCAAGGGGGAGCAATAGTGTCCCCCTAGGAAATGTCTGATTTGCCCTTTATTAAATATAAATTGACCAATTAAAACTTCCTTAATTAATCCACTTCCTACCGTAAAATTTTCAAATAAATGAAGGTATTAAATTTACTAAATAAACTAATACTACTTAAAAGTTAAAACATTCATGGTAAAAAAATAAATAAATTGTGATTGAAAAATAACATAATATTTTATAAAGTTACAATTCAAAAAGCATTAAATTTAAATATAGATTAACAAAATTTCCCCTTTATTTTAAGCACGATAACGTGCATTTAAAAACTAGTACATACTAAGCAATAACTCAACACAGAGTATGACAAACAATAACTCCATCCCCATAATCTCTATTATATAAGGTAAGGGGGAGCAATGATGTCCCCCCTATGCTATTACATAATTACCCCTTGCAATTAGAATTTAAAAAAAAAATAACAATAAAAGTCGAAATTATCAATGTCATATTTAATCAAATTTTGGTAAGGTGATATTAAGTTAGTAGACTCCATACAACATAAAAAAATTAACGAAATTAGTGCAATCAATGCAAATATTAACAAAATAGGACCATTACTCAAAAGTAAAAAAACAACACATCAAAAACATAAAGGACTATTTATTGTACGGGGTATATATTTGAATTGTAAGCATATTGTCAAAATACAAATTAAATTTTAATTTTAAATCAAGATAATTAAGTCTGAGAGCTCAGATCATTTATGCACGCATCGCGTGTCAAAAAAGCTACTTTTGATTTGAAACCAAGGGGAGGGCTAAATAATTTGTGTTATTTCTTTCCTTTCCTGTTTCTTCCCTTTTTCATTCCCCTACATTAAATTAAAAGCAAAACAGTTAATGATGCAACCATCAAACAAAGGTTTACAAATGAAATTTTATTATCTTTATACTATAAGGGAAGGGGAGTTATGTTATCCCTATAATAAAGTTACATTTTTGCTCTTAATAATTAATTAAATATAGATTTGATAAATGTAAAATCAAAATAACCCAAAGTTACATATTCAATCATATGCAAATCCAATCAATCAAATTAAAACATGATTAATCTAAGCAACAATTATAAAATATATATAATAATGAATTTGGACATTAATTATATAATTTATGATGAATTCAAATACTAATTTTACAATATTATACTGAATTTAGACACCATTGATGCATTTTATAATCAATTCGGACACAAATTACATAACTTATACTAGTAATGAATTTGGACACTACTTACGGAGTATAACAAGTTGGTTAAGCTAATAGTTAGCACACTTCACTATATAATACACATACAGTTCTCTTCTCATGCATCGTAAAACAATTTAAAACATCATAATTTCTTTCACTAAGTCATTAATTTACTTTTACAAAACTTTTGATCTTAACAACTAGAACAGAACCTACCTCATTAGTATTATGTGTATATCTTATTGTATGAGAATTGAGGACCATGTACATACCTACATTATAGTGTATCATGTAATTATTGAATAACGGTTTCGTAAATAATATTCCTACTGCATACCTATTATTTCATTTAAATTAATCAGTTCGATCCTAATAGTTTTGTTTTGTTAATAACTAGATAATACCCGTACAATGCACGGTTTTTAAATGCACAAAATGATAAAAATACGGAGGTTATAAGAAATTGTATATCAATCTAAATAAATTCAAAAGGTATAAAAAATAAAATCGTAACTTACTATTTTTATCCTAGTAAAAAACCAATTTGGAATAATTAATTATGAAGAGAAATTAGTTGTCGAATTCATGTAATGAATTAATGATGTTTGGAGATGTAAAAAAATAATAATATTCTAAAATATGTAATGTTTTGATTGACATTACATTTTTGAGGTTTGGATCCTATGGAATTAAACTCTATAGATTTCAATAAATTCAAGCCCTTCATAAAAAGATTCAAATACATCATGCATAATTTTAAAAACTAAAAATTAAAGCAAAATAAAATATATTTTAAAAAAACTCTTACGCTCACAACTCTACAACTCTAATATTTTTCAACTCTACATGGTCTCGACTTAATTTTTTTGTACTAAGGAAATATGTTGCATACAATATACATTTCTTATTTTCTTTTTTACATCTTATTTTATTATTGCTTGCATGATTTAGCTCGTTATAATTAATCTTTTATCTTTAATTGCATAAATGATTCAATCAGAAAGTAAGATGAAACTCTTATTAGGTAATTAAATACAATATTATGCAACTTAGCTCATAGTTGTTTTGTTGGCTTCTCAAAACTTGGCACCCTCCACAAACAAATTATTCGAATTTTGACCATACACTTTCCGGTTTTCAGTGTTATTTCACAAACAAATTAAATTGAGTTTCAGGAAGTCATTCTTACTTTGTTGAACTATGGGCAAAACTAAATTTAAGGTAATATTAAAAAGCCACAAATAAGAATTTTTGGGTGAATAAATTTTGAAGTGGAAGAGTCTAGTTTCATAGGTATTCAATTGAATTTATTCCATATAGCAAATCAGTGTTGGGAAGATGAAAAAAACTTAAACTATAAGTTATAACACATGTAGTGGATAAGAAATTTTAAGGTGGAAAAGTCTAGAATAATTTTTGGAAAGACGAAAAGAAATTGGGAGGGATAAATAAAACTTATTTATTGTTTATAATCCATAGTAATTTATTTAAATAAAGGTAAACAAAATTGTAGCATGTATGGGCAGGAAATAAGAAATTAAAGCTTTTGGGAGGGAAAAATACTAAAGTTGGGTTTTGCTTTAGTATATGATTCGTACTATAGAAGATTCAACTCTTAATATCCAACTTTGCACTTAATGTTTAAAATATGTATGTTAATGAAGAAGAAACTATTCAAGTTTATAAGAATGGCAAAATTAAAACATATTAATAGTAATACGTTAACATTCAAAAAACACATTAATAACTTAACCATTTTTTAAAAAGATAAGAAAAAAAGTAACAACTAATAAATAAGCAATGATTAATTTTTTTTATGAAGTCTATGAAATTGATTAATAAATAATATAATATTAACTATAGAGTAATCTCAGATCTATTATATAAGGGAAGGGGGGAGGAAGATGGTGTCCCCCTCTTAAAAGTCTTTTAGATCCTTAATGAATTTTGAAAAAAAATATGAATAAATGTGTCCAAATTACCCTTTTGCTTATTATGCGACTAAAAAAGGAAAATTGTATTTATTATGTAACTTAATTAGTGAAAGTTTTAAACAATGAATTGAAGCATAATGGTTTTATTTTGAATTTCAAGTCATATTTAAAAAAAAAACTGTTACAATTCAATAAAATTGGATTGCTAATTAGCTATAAACATTTTATTTTGAATTGATACATACTTTATAATTGTTTTTAATGATGAAATATAATTTTCATAAGCCTAAGCATGCATCGCGTGCGCATAAAAACTACTCCATAGTAGAGATAGAGGGGAGGTGGAGGGTTATTAGTAGGGAAATAAAATGCATTGATTAATTTATTAATATATAATATAAATAATAAATAATATTAACTTAGAGTAATATAGATAGAGAGGAGGGGGGAGAGTAGAGAGTGAAATTAAATGCATTTTAGGAGGAAAAAAGATATTTTGTTGAGATTGCTTTAGTTATATTATTATATATAGATTGATCATGTTCATTACTTTTGTTACTAACTTTTTGCAGCAATCAATAGGTCATGAGTGATGTTCATATTACAAAACTGCTAGAAATATTTTTTTAAAACAGATTATTATATTCCTTTCATTTATAAAGCTTGTTACGTTAGACTTTTTGCACAACTCACAATGTACTTGTTCAAATTTTAATACGGAGTATCTTTCACCATACTTTTAATTTATAAAAAAATCTACACATGTATACGAATCTAACAAGGTCTCATATGATTATGTTTTATTCTTATATAACATGAAGATTTTTCATACTCATAATTTCTCTTATTGTGCTTAATATTCTAAACGTAACAAATATTATGAAATGGAGAGAGTACTAATTAACTATGAATTTCATAATGTATGTTCACTTGACCACTAGGATTAAAGGTGGAGTTGGAGCCACTACTCAAAACTTGTTCCTCTTTTTGAGACACGATTATGAAAGGAGAGTTTTATATATGTTCACTTGTATACATATATTACTAGTCTATAACATGAGAGTTTTAAACTTCTTTTATAAAAATGCGACATGTGTCATTTTATAGGACTGACACGTGTCATTTTTTTGTAATATATTTGTTCTTTATCTTTTCATGTTTATGTAACTATTGAGTTTTTCTTATCTTTTCATTTACTTTGTGTCCTTGATGTTTCATCCTTTCATAATAAATCTTTTTACTTACCCTGTTAGCGTTGATCGAGTTATATTCATATGTCATTTTTATTTCATGTAGAATCTCGTACATACAACAAATTACCTTCCAAGTTAGTTTTTTTTATCGATCCCTCCATTATTCAAGTTTAAAATTCTCATCCTTTAATTTTGTAAGTTTTTTTTTCAATTTTCATACAAATTAGTCGCATGATAGTACCAGAGCGTAGCAAGAAAGATGTTTATCAATCAACACTGTTAACAATTTCAAAAATCACCATGTAATATAAAATAATGCAACCCCGAACAGTACCAGAAAAAAAACTAGTTCTAAATTATTCGCATGCACGTAGCACAAGCATAAAATTAAAAACCAGTAAGGGAAGGGAGAATGAGGATAGTGTCTCCTATAAAAAAATTCAACTAGTAATTTCTAGTATCTAATCAAGAAGTCCATAAATCACATACTAAGTCTCTTAAAATAACTTTCTCATATTACATTGTTTGGTTTGGATTAAAACATTAAAATGTAAAACTAGGGTGAAAAAACCATTTTTCACCAATGTTGAAAACATTTTCCCTCAAAATTGGAAGGAAAACATTTTCCATCACTATGGGAAGGAAAACATTTTCCCTCACAATTATATGGTTACAAATTTTGTCATTGTTGTTATTTAACTCGCACAATTATGTGGATTAGAATAGTAACATAAATCAATATTATATAAGTATTTATATATACTTACATTTATTAAGACAGAAAGTTATATGAGTTGACCATATATCTATTCCTATCCTACGATATAAGCAAGGGGAACGGGGAAGGAGGAAGTGGGAAAATACCCAAATATTTTTAACGAATTTTGGATTTTAATTTCATAAGAAAATCATTATGTGAACTTCTCGTATACGCGATGAAACTTTGTAAAAAAATTAAAACTATTTATAACTCATTACTTACCCTACTGTCTTCTTCAGAGTTATGTCTGAAGTAGAAGCATCATGGTATTCAAGATTGTTGGAGCTACCACTCATGGTGTTTTTGTGCTACAATTCATCATCAATAAGCAAGGTGATGAAAAAACATAATTAAAAAAATATCAATCAATAATCTAATTATTGTGCAACTTAACATTATAATGTGGTTTTGAATTATAATTGTCATTGCTATTACTGATGATGATGAAATAAAATATACAATAATTCATTACCTTTATGCTTGTTGACTTTCCTTTTGTGTTCCTAAAACAAACAAAAGTATTGTCACATTAAATTACATTTGATGATTTAATTTGTCTATTTTTTTAGTTGCAGGTTTAACTCATCGAATCTAAAATGTAAAATGCAACAACGTGTTAAGAACCACTAGGTTTCTAAAGAAACTTTAGATGGTAGATTTCATTAAAATAACACCTTTTAAGACAAGGATTTTTTTTTTGTCAATTTTAAGATTGTTTTTATTTTCGAAAAATTCAAGACAATTTTTTTTCTTTCGTTTGGCTCAAAATATTTTTCCTTTAAAATCATGGGGACAAACAAGACATATACAACCCAAACTCAGTTCAAATATTAGAAGTGACTGAAGTTTTGGCTAGAAATGGGACAACATTTTTTTTTTGTAAGTGTGACATGACCCAATCACCTCTTGTGATCTCTCAAGCTTTTTTTAGTGCAAATAAAACACAAAGGTAGATACATATTTACAACAGAGGAGTAAGAAAATATGAAGATTCAATCTTTGATCATAAGGATCAAATGTGGGCAAGCATTGTAGTTGAAGCCATCGGTTTCCCCATTTATGTGCATAGATCTTAAGTCTTTCCCCTTGTAATTAAATTAAACCATAGCTGATTATCTCACTCAACTAAGTTGCCTTTAAATAAAGTTTATTAGTTATTACTCACCGATTAAGTGTGATGAATTGAGTATGAACTTCTTCTTTTTCGGAGTTGCTTGGTTTGGATTTGGGGGGCTGCAAGCAACACAATTGTTAAAAAAAATACAGTTCATATGTTTTTTTTTTTGTTTTTTTTATTGTTAATACACATTTTTAATATGAAAAAGATACATGAATGAGCCCTATACAAATTTGATATCAGGATACCAACACTAGGGTCCCACACCAGCATAATGCTAGCCTGCTAGGAGTGAGGCTCGAGCCCTAGTCTATGCTAGGAAAGGTGGAAGCTCTCATCGAGCTAGACCCCACTCCTCATGATAGCCTTTTTTTGTTGCATTATTGTGCGCTAGAAAGAATGAGTGAGTTGGACATGATTTGATCTAAACCGTTGAACCCAAGTCTTGGTCACCAACTAAACTACTTTGTATTGTTCCACATATTTCAATCTCTAGGTATATGACAACCAAACTAAAACTAGGGTTTTTTGTGGTAAAAATTGGTTCATCCCTATAAAATCAAATACAAATTGCAAAATTGGCATTAACAACATACACAAACTTGACTGGTGTAGAATGCAACATGGACTTGAAATCAAGGTGGTTGCACAACGTACCATAGAAGAAATATGTACTTGAGATTCTCGCCAAATTTTATTGAACTTGCGGTACTATGGTGGCTTAATCAAACCATTGAAGGATAAAAGTCATCAGGAGCATGTAGTTCAACAAATTTCATTGATAATCTCAAGGTTTGTTTCCCTTACGCAATGCTATGCACAAACCATTCAAATTTTTTCAAGATGTCCTTTACACTCGGTCAAGTTTGTGTTGCAACTTGCACCTTAACCCAAGCAAGTTCATGTCATTGAGGCAAAAATTTTCAATACAAAATCGATTGACTAATATAAATGATGAACATTATATATCCGTGTTATTTGTTATACTGAAATTAAACATATAAGTTCAATATAATCAACAATACATGATGAATTCCATCAAACATGTATATGCCATTTTTTGGGAAAATTTTATGTACCTTTGCATGTGTTGAACTGCTTTGTTTTGAAGTTCTTTTCCTGAAGATTTGAAAGCACCATCAAAGCAAGAGTTAAAACATGCTTCATAACAAATCCTAATACTAATTCTATAAAAGGCTATCCCTCATTCATTCTTCATTGTTCTATTGACTTATACAAAAACTAGTATGTTATACACACACGTAAACGTTTTCATATAACTTACACTTTCAATTACACAACTTGGATTAATAATATGTTTAAATATATTTTTTCAAATAACAATTATCCTTATTCTGATTTTTTTTCCTTTGAAATGTAATTTCCTTTGAAACTTGTATTGATTGACAAAATGTCTATTTATGTGATTTTTAAAAAATTTGTAGTCATTAAATATGATTATACCACCCTTAATATGACAAAATGTCTATTTATGTGATTTTTAAAAAATTTGTAGTCATTAAATATTATTATACCACCCTTAATATAGTGTAATTGGTAAAANAAAAAAAAAAATCTAAGAAAGAAACTATATCAATAAAAAAAATTTAGCATTCAATATCTTGCAAGAAAAATATTAAGTACATACAAAAACAATTCACATAATCATCATTGTAATATATCTTTTTATTCAATGAGATATTATAATAATAGCATTATATGTTTTTCTTTATGTAAGTTTATTGATTTTATATCTCATATTGTGGTAAATTGCACCTATTTTGCTTCGTATTCTTTGTTTATATATATACTAGTCTCAAGTGCACACGATGCCTGCGATAATTCTAGAAATTTTCTTCATTATTTTTTCCCTAATGGTTTCTAGTGTAATTTTTATTAAATTTTGAAAAAAGATTTACTGATTTTGATTAATTGACTATTTATGTTATGATTTTGTCATAAAATCGCTTTGCGGTTTTCACTTTTCATTTTAACCACATATCTATCACCTTTTTCCAAAAAAATGGCAAACAACATAAAAATTACACTCGCTAAATATATATATATATCAACAGTAGTCAAATTAAAAGAGGAACAATGACTTAATATGAGAACTTACACAACAAGATCCTATACATGAAGCAATGTAAGGGAAAAATAAGAGTACTTACACAACATGAAGCAATGTAAGAGAAAAAAAGAGTACTTATTATGGTTGATATATATATATACTTATTTTTATGGTAAATATTATTTCTTTATTTGAATTTTATGACTATATATAGTCACTTTTACTATACATTGATATTATTTGAGTTGGGAAGGTTTTTGAATTAATGGTTTGTTTTAATGATTGACTTTTACTTTGGTATTGTGAGTAATTTACTAACGAAAGAAAGGTAAAATAGTTTTTTTAGTGGACGACGACACTGCCGCCACCTCCCCCTTCCCTTATATAATAGAGATATGTCTAAATTCTTATAATTTTCAATGACATACAATTGTGTAAAATGAGATGATAAAATCTTATAAACTTCCCACAAAATCTTACATAGGTCTCAGATTTTATAATAAACATATAGGTCTTTAAAATCTTTTTACATATATTATAAATAATATATATGATAGCAGCAACAGCATCAACAACAACAACAACAACAACAACAACAACAATAATTCCTTTCGCTTTCTTTATCTTAGAGTAACTAGATAAAGACGTCTCGAGCACGCTTTCACGCATCAAGTCACTGTATGCTAGCCACTCAAACAATGCTAAGAGTGGTGCTTTTATTTTTCATATTTTGAGTTTTTGTATTCAGAAGGGGGTGGGAGCGCAAATTGTTTCTAGGCTTCCATCTAACTTCATGTAATATGTAAACGCTTTTTATAATAATAATAATAATAATAATAATAATAATAATAATAATAATAATAATAATAATAATAATAATAATAATAATAATAATAATAATAATAATAAT